>SJYX01017603.1:355186-396470 GCA_006410675.1 Oreotragus oreotragus | reverse complement strand
GGGAGGGGGGTTCATGTTTGGGAGTTCGTGTAAAAAAATAAATAAATACAAAAAAAAAAAAAGGTGTGGGGAAAATAACAAAAATGTGGGCCACTGTTACCATACACACATTAAATGAAAATTCAGTTCATTTCTTGCAATGTAGGCAATCAAACCCAAAAGAAAGTTTTGTACAACAATGGTCCAGACTAGAATCCTGATCGTTTATGCCTTTTGTACTTCAAGCCTCGCTCCTGTATGCCAAAACATCTGACACTACATCAGCACCATCCGGAAATCATTCTAACTCTGAAGGAGGCAAACAGATTAAGAAAACACAGGAAACATATATATATATATATATATGACACTATTTTACATGCTATTTACTGTCATTTGAACACGGAGAAATACCATGGATATTGAACAAGATATTCTGGCATAAAGAAATGCAAAATGAATTTGAAACTAAGGCCTAGGTAACCTTTGTTTAATGCCTATGTCCTATATGTCTTATTATGCCAGCATGTCCAAAACAAAGGGAGACTGCTTCATATAGAGAATTACTTGATGCCAGTGCAGGTGTGATCAGCAATTAATAAATAAAATCTGTTTCATTATCATCTTTTACCCTCAGAGACCAAGGAGCATTGCAAAGTTAATCTGTTAATCCCAAAGTAGAACCATGTAGCCAAGTGATACATTTCAATTAGAACGTCAGTATTATGGGAAGAATGGAGATTTTCCTTACATAACTGTGGATTGAGGATAACACCTGTCAATGGATATATTTCAGAATAAGATAAATGACCATTCCCCTTGGAAGAAGCTGTGGATACCAAACTTTACATGATCAACACCTCTTAATTATTTTTATTTTTTTCAATGAACAGCAAGCTTTGAAACACTTTGCCTATGGCACAAAGCAACATAACAATTAATGCATTTCTCACTTTCTTTATAGTCAAAGGTATATGGTTGCCAATCAAACATGAAGGTCATTCCCAGATGACCACCATTAGCTGAACTGATACACTTCAGGACAGGGACTAGATACTTAATTGTTTCTTTACCTTTCAGATACATCTTAAGAAAATTTATTATTTTCCATTAAAGATTTTGAAATAGTGGGAAAATATCCATTCCTATTTTTAAAGACCTCTATGGATTCAAGCTGGAATCAAGATTGTCAGGAGAAATATCAATAACCTCAGATATGCAGATGACACCACCCTTATGGCAGAAAGTGAAGAGGAACTAAAGAGCCTCTTGATGAAAGTGAGCGAGGAGAGTGAAAAAGCTGGCTTAAAACTCAACATTCAAAATACTAAGACTGTGGCATCTGGTCCCATCACTTCATGGCAAATAGATGGGAAAACAATGGAAACGGTGACAGGCTTTATTTTCTTGGGCTCCAAAATCACTGCAGATGGTGACTATAGCCATGAAGTTAAAAGACACTTGCTCTTTGGAAGAAAAGCTATGACCAACCTAGACAGCATATTAAAAAGCAGAGACATTATTTTGCTGACAAAGGTCCATATAGCCAAAGCTATGGTTTTTCCAGTAGTCAGGTATGGATGTGAGAGTTGGACTATAAAGAAAGCTGAGCACTGAAGAATTGATGCTTTTGAGCTGTGGTGTTGGAGAAGATTCTTGAGAGTCACTTGGACTGCAAGGAGATCCAACCAGTCAATCCTAAAGGAAATCAGTCCTGAATATTCATTGGAAGGACTGATGTTGAAGCTGAAGTTCCAATACTTTGGCCACCTGATGCAAAGAATGGACTCATTGGAAAAGACTCTGATGCTTGGAAAGACTGAAGGCAGAAGAAGGGGACAACAGAGGGTGTAGTGGTTGGATGGCATCATCAGCTCACCGGACATGAGTTTGAGCAAGCTCTGGGAGTTGGTGATGGACAGGTAAGCCTGGTATGCTGCAGTCCACAGGGTCACAAAGAGTCAGACACAACTGAATGGCTGAACTGAACTGATGGATTCAAATATCTCTATGGTAGTCCAAACTACTGCACAATTGCACTCATTTCACATGCTAGTAAGGCAATGCTCAAAATTCTCCAAGCTAAGCTTCAACAGTACATGAACCAAGAACCTCCAGGTATATGACCTGGATTTAGAAAAGGCAGAGGAACCAGAGATCAAATTGCCAACATCCATTGTATTATAGAGAAAGCAAGGGAATAACAGAAAAACATCTACTTCTTCATTTTCTATGCTAAAGCCTTTGACTGTGGATCACAACAAGCTGTGGAAAATTCTTAAAGAGATGGAAATACCAGACCTCCTTACCTGTCTCTTGAGAAACCTGTATGCAGGTCAAGAAGCAGGAATTATAATTGGACATGAAACAATGGACTGGTTCCAAATTGGGAAAGGAGTATGTTAAGGCTGTATATTGTCACCCTGCTTATTTAACTTATATGCAGAGTACCTCATGCAAAACATGATGCTGGATGAAGCACAAGCTGGAATCAAGATTGTCGGGAGAAATATCAATAACCTCAGATAGGCAGATGACACAACCCTAATGATAGAAAATGAAGAGGAACTAAAAGAGCCTCTCAATGATGGTGAAAGAGGAGAGTGAAAAAGCTGGACTAAAACTCAACATTCAGAAAACTAAGTTCATGGCATTCAGTCCCATCACTTCATGGCAAACAGATGAGGAAAAAATGGAAACAGTGACAGGCTTTATTTTCTTGGACTCCCAAATCACTGCAGATGGTGACTGCAGACATGAAATTAAAAGATATTTGCTCCTTGAAAGAAAAGCTATGACAAACCTAGACAGCATATTAAAAAGCAGAGATGTCACTTTTGCTGGCAAAGGTCCATGTAATGAAAGCTATGGTTTTTTCAGGAGTCATGTATGGATGTGAGAGTTGGACCATAAAGAAGGCTGAGCACTGAAGAACTGATGCTAGAGAAGACTCTTGAGAGTCCTTTGGACTGCTAAAAGAGCAAACCAGTTAGTCCTAAGGAAATCAACCCTGAACATTCATTGGAAGGACTGATATTGAAGCTGAAGCTCCAATACTTTGGCCACCTGATACGAGGAGCTGCCTCATTAGAAAAGACCCTGATGCTGGGAAAGGTTGAGAGCAAGTGGAGAAGAGCTGACAAAGGATGAGATAGTTGGATGGCATCATTGACTCAATGGACTTGATTTTGAGCAAATTCCAGGAGATAGTGAAGGATAGGGAAGCCTGGTGTGCTACAGTTCATGGATTCACAAACAGTTGGACATGAGTGAGTAAGTGAACAACAACAAATGGATTCAAGAGTCCCAGGTCAGAAAACACCAGCTTAGAAGTCTTATTTCAGGTAAGAACCAAAGCTGCTTTTCATAAGGGCTCATATGTTGCAGGGAATATTAATGCATAATGATTGATTTGGGGATAAAACCATTTATAGTTACTAGTCATCATGAAAAGGGATATTTATGGCTGCTGCTGGCACAAAGGGAATTAAGTTGTCCCCAAATATTGTTAATGTATCATTCAATCCCAGAAGACAATGAAGCAATATTTATAAAATTGTGAAAGAAAAAAAGAAATAAAAATTGCCTTTAAGGCAGTCATAAATAGGCTTTTGAGAAATAATAAATCAGTTTATTTGACCAAACTGTGCTAAGAGTTTCAGAAGACAATCTAGGTACAATAATGGAAGAGAGCTGTAGCTGCCTAATATCTTCCATCTCTTCTTTCTTATAGCTTTAAGTTGCCTAAAATTCAATCTCAAATAGATGGTGGACACAAATGCTTCTTATAGAGATAAATGAAATTGGTTTAGTGACCTTTCTTCACATATAGGTCCGGCCCCTAAGAGTTTACAAAATGATATCACATTCATTGTTTCAACTGACAAGAAATGAAAGTCCAAAGTGTACCATGGAGTTTCAAGAAGATATCCCCTTTGGACTCAGATGTGGTAATATATAGCGTATCAATTTCCCACTGAACTATAAAATCCAGATAAAATGCAATTAGAAATACCTCCATAATCAGACAGCACCTGAAGCAGTCAGAATTGAAAGACCATGATCCTGGGGAAAAGGGATAGCCATAAAAGTGATCCCAAAATTCCACTTACTGATTTTCCCCTTGAAGCATTTACCAATTCTAGGTTACAAAGGACAAAAGACCTAGAAGGTAGAACTTAATTTCTTCTTATTTCACAGGACTAATGTGACCAAAAATAATGGAATTTAGAACTTCCCTGTAGCTACACATAAATGACCAAATTCCCTGACAGTGACTGCCTGGCACTCTGGCACTGTGCAACAGTTTTCTCCTTGAGATACTTGCTGATTCCAAAGCTCTGTGAAGTTAGTCCCTGAGGCCAAGCAGAAAGTGGAAAAAAGCTGAGGTTTCAGTAATCTTACCATACTGAAAATACGAAAATTAAAGTTTAAAGCTGTCCAGTGAGGCAAGATACTGGTAAATATCACACAAAGAGTCTGTATTATTTCTGTCATACAACAAAAACTAGTCAAGTACAAAACAGAAATAAGACCAATGGGAGGAAAAAAGGATTTAAACAGGAACATTCTCATAGACTTAGAGTTATCAGACATCTGTTTTAAAATAACTATGATTAGCATGGGCTATGGAAATAGGGAAACAGAAGATGAGGTTCTCCTGAGAGAACTTTAAACTGTTTTATGAGAATTATAAACTTCTTATTAAAATTCATATAACATTATTTTATAAGAACTATAAGTTCAAAATTATTTAAAGAAAAATGGAAATGTTAGATTTAAAATATGCAATAACTAATATTTAGGACTCAAAAGTAAGTATTTAGTAACGAACTGAAACTACTAAAAAAAGAACAGGTAAACCAGAAAGTAGAACAGTAGAGAATCAGCAAAAAGAAGCACATAGAGAAAAATGTTTAGAAAATACAGGATGAAATGTAAGGGATAGTGAAAAAGTTTAACATGCCAATAGTTGAATGCAATGAAAGGAGAAGAGAAGGTAAGGAACAAGAGCAATATCTGAAGAGAAAATGGTTAAAAATAATTGGAGGAAATAAACTGCCAAGATAACATCAATAACTCATAAGATATTCAAGCAAGATTCATGAAGTGATACAGATCGTAGACACAATAAATACAAAAAATGCCCCTTAGCACATCAGGATTCAACTGATGATAACAAAGCATCTAGAGAAGAAAATATTACCTTAAAAGGAGCAAGAATAGGACTGACAGCTAACTACGTAGGAAAATGATGAACATCAGAAGAAAATGGAAGTGTCAGGAAATAATTATCAACCTAGGATTATATAACAATTGAAAATACCTTTAAAGGTGGAGGTATGTTTCATTTATGGCCAGGATGGAGTAACAGGAACCAAATTTACTTTTCTGCCTGAAAAGTTACAAATAAACTAGGAAAAGTGTATGAAACTATGGATTTCATATAACATAAGAGAGTAACCCCAAAGTGAATAAAAACAAATGAGGTGACCCCCTACAACAGTTTGAGGTTACTTCCTAGAAGAGTTCCCAAACTACACTACAATAAGGAAGGAGAACCCAAACAGCACAGTGAGCCTCTTGAGTTAAGAAGACAAAATTTTGAGTTTTAGAAAGTCAAGGAAGCCAGAATTCACAGATAAGAATGAGATCTGAGGAGGGGTCCCCTCAATTCTTCATTTCAATATTGATCAGCACATTTGTGTGAGGAAATTCATCCAAGCTACTCTAAAACCACCAGAATTTTGCAAAATTTGTCAAAGGTCAATAAGGCTAAAAAGAGTTTATATCACAACAGCCAGAGTAGAGAAGCTTCATAACACACAGGACATTATGTTGAGTACTTGAAGAGTATTGCCTCAATATTGTGGCAACATCAGCCTCATACAAATAAAGCTTAAGTACAAAGATATTAAGACAGCTATTATAAATATATCCCATACAATCAAAAAGTAAAATAATAAATGAGTATGATAAGGAGAGACATTTAAGATATTTTATTAAGGGCACATACTGAATATTTAGAGATGAAACATATAATGTGTGAGATGAAAAATACATAGGGTGTGATTAACAGCAGCTTAGGCTAAATAAAATAAATAAGTGCACTATTCAAAAGGAAACATAGAAAAATAAAAAAGATTGAAAAAATAAACATTGTTATGTAGGAAAGGGCTTCCCGGTGGCTCAGATGGTAAAGAATTTGCCTGCAATACAGGAGACCTCGGTTCAATCCCTGGGTCAGGAAGATCCCCACTGGAGAAAGGAATAGATACCCATTCCAGTATTCCCGCCTAAAGAATCCCATGGACAGAGGAGTCAGACAAGTGACAGTCCATGGGGTCACAAAGAATCAAACATGACTGAGCAACTAACACCTTCATGTTCCTTCCTGTAGGAAAAGTTTAAGTGGACTAATGCTGGAATCCTAGAAGGAGGGAAATCAGAATATATCATGTATATGTAACTTATGTAGGAGTCAGATATATTGTGACAATAGCAAAAAAGCCAAGAGAGGGGAAAATGAAAGTGGTTGCTAGGTTCTTTATCATATGAAAAAATGATACTATGTCACTGAAGACAGACTGTGATAAATAACAAATACATACCATAAACCCTAAAGCAGCCACTAAAACAAAACAGAGTAAAAGTTAATGTGCCAAGAAAGGGGATGAAATGGAATCATAATACATCATCTGATTACTCTAAATTAAGGAAGGATAAGTAGAAAAAGACAGGTTGGAGTAATAGAAAGCAATTATCAATATGGTAAATTTAAACATAACTGCATTAACAATCATATTAATCATAAATTGTCTAAGCACCACATTAGAAGACAGAGGATTGTCAGAGTGGATTTTAAAAATGTCTCCAAGAATCTTACCCTAAATTCAAAGACACAAATGAGCTAAAACTTAAACCAAGGGAAATAAGAAACTATTTTGGAGTGAAAAAAAGTAAAAAATAGAACATATTGAAATTTATGAGATATAACTAAAACAGTGCTTAGAGGGAAATGTATATCATTAAATGTTGTACAGAAAAGAAAAAAAATGTTTGAAATTAATAACATAAGCCTCTAAAGAACTCATTTAATTCATATGCAGAGTACATCATGTGAAATGTCCTGTTGAATGAAGCACAAGCTGGAATCAAGATTGCTGGGAGAAATATCAACAATCTCAGATATGCTAATGATACCACTTTAATGGCAGGAAGTGAAGGTAAACTAAAGAGCCTCTTGATGAAGGTGACAGAGGAAAGTGAAAAAGCTCACTTAAAACTCAATCTTCAGAAAACTAACATAGTGGCATCCAGTCCCATCACTTCATCGCAAATAGATGGGGAAACAATGGGAACAGTGACAAACTTTATTTTGGGGGCTCCAACATCACTGAAGATGGTGTCTGCAGCCATGAAATTAAAAGATGCTTGCTCCTTAGAAGAGAAGCTATGACAAACCTAGACCGTGTATTAAAAAGCAGAGACATTACGTTGTCTATAAAAGTTCGTATCTTCAAAGCTATGGTTTTTCAAGTTGTCATGAACAGATGTGAGAGTTGGACCATAAAGAAGGCTGAGCACTGAACGATTGATGCTTTTGAATTGTGGTGGTGGATAAGACTCTTGAGAGTCCCTTGGACTGTAAAGAGATCAAACCAGTTAGTCCTAAAGGAAATCAACCCTGAATATTCATTGGAAGAACTAATGCTGAAGCTGAAGCTCCAATACTTTGGCCACCTGATGCAAAGAGCCAACTCATTGGAAAAGACCCTGATGCTGGGAAAGATTGAAGGCAGGAGGAGAAGGGGGTGACAGAGAACTAGACGGTTGGATGGCATCACTGACTCAACGGACATAAGTCTGAGCAAACTCAGGGAGATAGTGAAGGACAGGGAAGCCTGGCATGCTTCAGTCCATGGGGCCACAAGGAGTTGGACATGACTGAGTGGCTGAACAACAACAGCTAAGGAACTAGAAAAAAGAACAAATAAAACCTAGCAAAAAAAAAAGGAATAATAATTGCAGAAATCAATGAAATTAAAAATAGGACGATAAGAGAAAACTAAAGGAACCAAACATGGATCTTTGAAAATATCAGTAAAACCACATTAAATCTCTCACCAGATGCACTAAGAAAGAGAAGAGAGCCAAAGACATAGACAGAGAGAGGAATATATGTCATCCGTATCAGGAATAAGAGGGGGCATCACTACAGACCCTACTGAAATTTTAAAAGTAAACTGAAAACCAACCAGATCTTAATCCACAGGGAACTCGTCAATAATTTAGATCCCAGGCCTTACCCCAATCACAGCACTTCAGAATTTCATGGTCGGTATGGGAGGAGAACATGCTGGGAGTTTGCCTTTTTGAAGACGTTTCGGCTGAGTGATGTAAAATGAAGCCCAAGGTTAAGTGTCTTAGAGTAGCATCATCCAGTCTCCAAGCTTTATGGACTAACCAAAAAAAAAAAAAAAAAAAGGAGGTTGTGCACCATGCTTCACTAACCTATGTGAGGAGTCTCAATCTGTACTCTCTAGAAATAACTTGCCAGGCACTTTGTAAGGGGAAACTGACCTAAGGAACACTGCTTTCTCTTTGTGTGACATGTATATTAAAGGTTAAGGTGAAAAAGGTGGCACCTTCCTATGGATATCCCATGTGCATCTCCCAAAGAAGTGAAAGACTAGCATCCTCTTCAAATACTATGATGATACATTCCCATAAAACCATCTGTAGGATCTTTTGGGGGTTCTGTCTGATTTCTTAGTATTTAGTTGTAACACCTGACTTTTCTCACCTACCTAGAAAACAAATGAACTCAAAAAGTTAGAACAATATCATGATATGGATAAATACAAATCTCTTTGATATCTTTTAAGTAAGTCCCTCACAAACCTATTTGATTCTTACTAGCAGCCAATGACTCTCAAAACTCAGAAAGCAATGATACGCTAGTGATAATACCACCATCATTACAAGCTCACAGAAGCCAGAGACCAGCCTAGTTATTATGCAAAGAAAGATGTTCTCTGGTCCTAACCAACTCCCCAAGCCCCAGGGCTCCCCACTAGCCTAGGCAACTCAAAGTACTGACAGGCTACAGCCTATTACATACTGTTTAAATAAAGATTTGCAAGGAAAATAAATTTACAGCAACATTCATTATTGATCATTTTCAAAACTGTCTGGAGAATTCCCCCAGAGGGCTTAAGAAAGAAATTAAACATTGTTTCCCTGAGTTGTTTCCTGCTGTTTTTCCACTTCATTGGTTTTGCTCCCATAATTATGTGTGTTCCTATAGCCACATAATGTTTTAATATTGCTGAATTATTTCATACAACTTCTGGATCATATGTCAACAATTTGGGTGTGAATATGATAATGTTATAATAATCATCATCACGATGAGAAAGTATGCTTACTATCTCTTTACCAATCTCTCTTAACTCTTTAATTTCTTTTAACCTAACCTAGACCTGCTCCATCAAAATCTTCTAATAAACAAGTGCAAATCTTATCTCATTTCTCATCTCACTTCAATACCATTGACCACTATCTCTTCTTTAAAGCTCTTTCCCCTTTCATTTTCCCTACTGTTGCTCTTGTCTGGTTCTCTTCCTATTTCTCTGACCTTATAGGTCCTTGTCACCATTTTCAAGAGTTCTGAGGGTTTAACATTTCTCCAAGTTCTAATTACAGTTTTCTTGTTTCATTCCAAACACTATCCTGATCCCCTCACCTCCTCTCATGGTTCAAAATGTCATCATCAACCTATATATCTAGAATTTGGATCTTTAACACAGGATTCAAGGCGTTATATACTTATATCTCAGTTTATTTTGCCAGTTTTATTTCCCACTCTCCTCTCACATACCATGTGTTTCAAAACAATTAACATACTCAGTTAAGTCAGCATGCCAGATGCTTTCCTATAATCATAGTTTTGACTTTCTAGTTCTTCTTCCTAAAGTGCTTCAACTGATCGTGTCTGACAGTACATTTAAAACAGCAAATGATCCATTATCAAGTTTGTTTTATTCAAGGAAAGTAAGGATGGTTCAACAATAAAAAATAAAATATTAATTTAGAATATCAAATATGACCAAGGAAACATATTATTCATAGTTAAAGAAAAGACATTTGATAAAATTCAAGTCATTTCTAACTTTTTTTAATGCATAGAATATTAAAAGTAAAATACTAACTCCTTTACATGACTCAAAAAAGAAAAACCCTTTTCAGACCAATCATCACCTAGTATACCTAGCAATAAAACATTTGAATCATTATTCTAAGGGGAAAATCTTTACAAGGGTGTCTATTACCACTACCATTATTTAACATTTTTCTAAAAGTTCTATCCAAAGCAATAAGATAAGAAAAAATTGGCCATACACACCGAGGAAACCAGAACTGAAAGAGACACATGTCCCCCAATGTTCATCGCAGCACTGTTTATAATAGCCAGGACATGGAAGCAACCTAGATGTCCACCAGCAGATGAATGGATAAGAAAGCTGTGGTACATATACACAATGGAATATTACTCAGCCATTAGAAAGAATATATTTGAATCAGTTCTAATGAGGTGGATAAAACTGGAGCCTATTATACAGAGTGAAGTAAGCCAGAAAGAAAAACACCAATACAGTATACTAATGCATATATATGGAATTTAGAAAGACAGTAACAATAACCCTGTATGTGAGACAGGAAAAGAGACATAGATGTATAGAACAATCTTTTGGACTCTGAGGGAGACAGGGAGGGTGGGATGATTTGGGAGAATGGCATTGAAACATGTATACTATCATATAAGAAACGAATCACCAGTCCAGGTTTGATGCAGGATACAGGATGCTTGGGGCTGGTGCACTGGGATGACCCCTAGAGGGATGGTATGGGGAGGGAGGTGGAAGGGGGGTCCAGGATGGGGAACACGTGTACACGTGTGGTGGATTCATGTTGATGTATGACAAAACCAATACAAAATTGTAAAGTGAAAAAAAATAATTTTTTAAAAAGCAAACAAAAAAACCAAAAAAGCTATTAAAATATAAATTTAGGAAAGGAAAAGAGTCATTATTTACATATTTTATTGATGCTTACCTAAAAAAATAAGACTATATATTTTAGTTAATAATAGATTTTAGAGAGGTGGCCAAAGAGTAAACATTAAAAAATTAATCTCCTTTCTGAAGTAAAGCAATGATCACTTAGAAAAGATTATATACCTGAAACATTATAAATCAATTACACACACAAAAAAAATAAAATAAATCAACTATACTTCAATTTTTTTTAAAGAAAATATAACCAATAATATACCTAAAATGACAAGGTTAGTTAGAGTCAAAAATGATAATATTATAAATGATGATATGATATAGATACATCTACATATATTTCATATATATATCACATATATACATGTAGATATATCACTCCCATATCCTCAGGTTATAAAAATATTCATAACATGATTATTTTCTAATTATTTATTCAAATCATTATAAGGATTTTTAAATTTTGTATTGTAATAAACAGTCAAGGAGATTTACAAATAGTTTTACAATAGGGTAGCCCATTCTGATGAGAATAATCATTGAATAGTTAAACTTAACGGCTTTAAGTTGGACATGAGATTTAAAGTTAATGGATCATATACTTTGCAAGAGTGGGTTTGTGATATACTAACTATACCTTAATAAAAGTTTTAAAATTAAAGAAATTGTAATACCTCTAAAGAGATGACTGCTCATTCTCACATGGGATTATGCTTACCCCTATATAGACCTTAAATATATCTGTGAAGAAACACAGATATAGACATATAAATATATGAATCAAAAAAACATAACTTTCACACTTATTACTGAAAATAATGAGATCTTCAACCTCCATACAAATCCTGGCAGTACCTGACGGAATTTTAGATCACTTTACAACTTCGTAACATTTTCATCAGATCTGTCCACACGTGGTACCGTGCTCATTTGAATGGAAAGTACACAAAGAACTCCTAATTTTTATGGTGGTAGTGCACTGTTCATGCCTCTCTTGTCCCATTCTGCAGATAAGGACACAACATCTCTGAAAAGGTAAGGGGTGTTTCTAAGTCACAAAAATAATGGTGTCCAGATCTGGGGCTTTGAGCCCAGGTCTCTAGATTGCATGTCATGATGCCCAGAACTCAGAAGTGAAGCTCCTTCCTTTTTTTCCACGGTAAAGCCAGCCTGGAAAGTCTCCCTCATGCCTCCTGGCTCTGGGATCTAGGTCCCTCACCCCCTCACCTCCAATTACTATGTTGGAGAGAGGGACTGTGCTACACATGTTGTGCACCTTTCAGCTGTGTTTACCAAAGATGCTCTGAGGATTAACTGGGAAGCATCCATACTCCTCCAAAGGCCCACTGAACCAGAAACTTGAAAGCAAGAAGGTGAACATGGATTCTAAAGACTCAAGGCTCTGCCAATGGCGCAAGTTGGAGAAACACTAAACACTTCCTTCAAGCCTGATAGTCACACTATTAGCATCATCTCCACAGAATCCGTGGTTTTAAAACTTCATGGAAATCTGTAATATAGAGGAATTTAGCAAAGCAATTTTGAGCATGCATTCAGTTTCCAGTGATTATTTGCAGGGAGTGTGAGGACCGGAGACAAAGGCAAGCAAATTTCAACAGGGTAACCTGGGGGAGCATGCCTAATTTAGCAAAGACTGAAATCGTAATCAGTGTTGGAGCTTAGGAAATGACTACTCTGAAGGGAAAAAAGTTTTAATACTTTCTCCTGTGACTCCATCACCCCTTCTCTGGGAGTTCATCCTCAGGAATTGTTACACATAAAAGCAGAAGCAAATGTTCAAGCCTGCTAATGCTACAGTGTTTAGTAGCTGAAAGTTACAAGCAATCCAGGTGTCCAACACCAAAGGCAAAAGATTGGATGACTAAACTACTGGGTGAATTAATAAAAGAAAACACTGTATAATTTTTTTTAACGTGAATCTGTGTTCATGGACTTGAGAAAACATACATAATATAAAATTAGATGAGAAAAAAAGTTGCAAACAACATATGTATGAGCCCTTTTTTGTTTTAAATAATAATTACATATATAATGCATTTCACATTTTATATATAATTTTATTCATGGAAGCGCACAATTTTAATGGATGAATACTAAATTCCTAATCAATGGTAATAGTGGTTATCTTTAGATTTATTTGTTTTATTTTCTCTTTCTCTTCTTCTCTTTTTTCTTTTCTTTGTTTTGCTTTTCTTTTTTTGCTGGCATGTATTTTCTAATGTTTCCAGGATTATTTCTATATTTATCACCTAAATAGACGTGTATCACGTGAGTGTCCCAGCAGCTTCTGCAGCTCTCAGGAAAGGACACGCTGACCAGCAGGTAGGCACAGGTGGAAAAGAAAGAGGCGGAACATCACTGCCAGCATTGGCCTGCGATGCTCCTGGTCCCCTCTCCAGCTTCCTGCTCAGAGAGAGGCGAGGCTGGCTCAGACCCCGACGGTGACGCCGATGACGGCGACAGGGAGGTGTGCGAAGCCGGGCGCGAGCTGTGCCAGCTCTTGCTAATCCTCTGCAGTATGGTTCGCTGCTAATTTGTCATGGCACATATTTGCCTTATGTCTAATTAGCATCAAATTGCAAACTGCTATTTGCTAACAATTTGTTGCATCAATCTGCTTGAAAATCTATAGTTTAGAATTGGATTGCAACTTATCCTGTCTATCAAAATTCTAGTTCACACATACACAAAATAACTTCCCCTTCCCGCCAAAAACGTCGCAATGTTTGCAGTGGCACAAAAGGAGAGCGATGTAATTTTTTTTCTTCTTCTTTTTTTTTTTCCAGAGGAAGAATAACCATGGGGTGTTTCATTTTGAATGTCCTGGCTTTGATTTCCCATGGCCTGGGACGATGGTTAGGATGGTGCTCATGCTCAGACAGAATGCTGGTCCAGCCCTTTCTTCCAGACTCTTTGAGAAATTTGAGACACATAAAAGTACCAGAAGCCCAGTAATTGAGTGCCAGAAATAGGACCCTTATATCAAGTTGTGCAAAGAAAAGCCTGAGTTCTCTCAAGCGCATGCCTCCCTCAGTCCTGCTAAGGGTTGCAGCCTCACCCCAGTATTTTCCTGCATCAGCCCATTTAATGCTAGCAGCTACCCAATGAAGTCAAGGTTAACATGGTCCATGTTCACAAATGATGAAACTGAAGGCAAGCATATAAACATCATATGTGGAACAAGTGGCAGAGCGGTGACATTTAATAACCTAGTTTAAACCTTTAATAGCAAAAAGGGGTAGTAGGAATAATAATGATGCTAAAAACTACCAAATGAAATTGAATTTAAAAGTAAGGAAATAAAAAGGAACTGCATCTAATAATTGCCTTGCACTTGATACTTTGGCCTTACAGAGACAAAATATCTCTTTAGATATTGGATATTTTGATTTGCCACACACCCTGTGTACAGGCTGAGGACACAGGCCTGACTGTCCCTAGCTCTTCATGGTCTCAAAAGCCAGCTCTGGTGGTCCAACTAGAATGGAGAACCGGGACAATCTCACTGGCAGGAGGGACAATTCCTATGGACTCCAAGCAGAGTCAAAAGTGACAGTGAGATGGGAGATCCTCTCGCCCTTGTTTTCAGGGTGGAAGACAGCAAGCACAGGGAAGCTGCGGCTCCACCGCTGAGCACAGGCACGGTAGCTGGGACCTCCTCAGCCTGGTATGGCATTCGCTAAAAATGCTCCACTGGTTGAAACCCCTTAATCTCACAAGTGGCTCAATGACACTAGGATATCCTGGTACGTCCCTCCAGCTCTCTGTAGCATCCCCAAAGAACTGCCTTGCTTTGAAATAAACTACACACTAAACAGTATGGAGGTTTCTCAAAAAATTAAAAATGGAACCACCATGCATCCAGCAAGCCCACTTCTGGGAATATATTCAAAGGAGATGAAATACCTGGGAATATATTCAAAGGAGATGAAATACCTGGGAATATATTCAAAGGTATCTCAAAGAGATACCTGGACCACCATGTGCATTGCAGCATTTTTCATAATAACTAAGAGAGGAAAACAGCCTAAGCATCCACCAGCAGATGAATGAATAAAGAAAATATGAAATGTACATACTATTGTGCATGTGTGCAGAGTGGAATATTACCGAGCCATGAGAAAAATGGAAATCCTGTCCTTTGCGACCACTTGGATGAATCTTGAGGACATTATACTATGTAAAATAAGCCAGACAGGGAAAGCCAAGTCCTGAATGATCTCACTTAGATATGGGATCCAGAAAACGCTAAATGCATAGAAACAGATAGAGAATGGTGGTTACCAAGGGCTGGGTAGGTGGGGGAATGGGGAGATGTTGGCAAAAGTGTACAAACTTCCAGTTATAAGATTAACAAGTTCTGTGGATGTGATACACAGCATGATGATTATTATAACTGAGAATACTGTATTATATACTTGAAAGTTATTATTAATAACAAAGTATATCTTAAATATTCTTATTCCAAAAAAGAAATGATAATTATGTGATGTGATGAAGGTGTTAGCTCATGCTGTAGTGGAAATCATTTTTCAATGCATAAATGTGTCAAATTAACCCATTTTACACCTTAAACTCGGAGAAGGCAATGGCATCCCACTCCAGTACTTTGCCTGGAAACTCCCATGGATGGAGGAGCCTGGTAGGCTGCAGTCCATGAGGTCGCTAAGAGTCGGACACAACTGAGCTACTTCACTTTCACTTTTCACTTTCATGAATTGGAGAAGGAAATGGCAACCCACTCCAGTGTTCTTGCCTGGAGAATCCCAGGGGCAGGGGAGCCTGGTGGGCTACCGTCTGTGGGGTTGCACAGAGTCGGACACAACTGAAGCGACTTAGCAGCAGCAGCAGCAGCACACCTTAAACTTACCCAATATAATAGGTCAACTGTATCTCAATAAAGTTAGGGAAAAAAAGCCTCTAGGCTTACATTTTAAATAATAATAATGAGTTACTATTGTAATTAATACAGTCATTATTCTTACAATAAACAGTCAAAGCTTCTACTTTTGTAGCTTCTCCTTGGAATTTCCAGGTAGTGGAGATAAAAGGTTGTCAGAGGATCCTCAAAGAAGGAGCTAGAGAAATCACAAAGATCCCTAGATAATGGACAAAACAGTGCTCTCTCTGCACCCACAATCCCCACAAATGCAGTCAAGAATAATTGGTTAGTGTACGTACATGGCAATGGGCTTGCCTGGTGGCTCAGCGGGTAAAGGATCTGTCTGCAATGTGGGAGACCTGGGTTCAATCACTGGATTGGGAAGATCCCCTGGAGAAGGGAACAGCAGCCCACTCCTGTATTTTTGCCTGGAGAATCCCATGGACAGAGGAGCCTGGTGGGCTACAGTCCATGGAGTCACAAAGAGTCGGACACAGCTTAGCAACTAACACACACATATATGTCAATGCTGCTGCTGCTAAGTCACTTCAGTCATGTCCGACTCTGTGTGACCCCACAGATGGCAGCCCACCAGGCTCCACCGTCCCTGGGATTCTCCAGGCAAGAACACTGGAGTGGGTTGCCATTTCCTTCTCTAATGCATGAAAGTGAAAAGTGAAAGTGAAGTCACTCAGTCAATGCTACTTCCTCAATTTGTCCCACCCTCTCCTTGCCCTGCCGTGTCAAGTCCATTCTCTAAGTCTGTGTCTCTATTCCTACCCTACAAACAGTTTCATCAGTACCATTTTTCTAGATTCCATATATGTACATTAATAAATGATATTCATTTTTCTCTTTCTGACTTACTTCACTCTATATAACGGGCCCTAGGTTCACCCACCTCAGTTCAACTGACTCAAATTCAATAGCTAGTGGGAAGCTACTGTATAACACAGGGAGCTCATCCCAGCCATCTATGATGACCCAGAGAAATAGGATTAGGTGTGTGAGAGGAAGGCTCAAGAGGGAGAAGATATACATATGTATATGTATATAAGAGTGTGTGCGTGTGTGTATATATATATATATATACACAAGTGTGTGTGTGTATATAGTAAAGTAATTATCTTCCAAAAAAAAAAAAAAAAGACTAAGTGGTTAGGTAATTCAGCAGTGGCCACAGGACTGGAAAAGGTCAGTTTTGGTTCTAATCCCAAAGAAGGACAATGCCAAAGAATGTTCAAACTACCAAACAGTTGTGTTCATTTCCCNTCAACTTCCAAAAAAAAAAAAAAAAAGACTAAGTGGTTAGGTAATTCAGCAGTGGCCACAGGACTGGAAAAGGTCAGTTTTGGTTCTAATCCCAAAGAAGGACAATGCCAAAGAATGTTCAAACTACCAAACAGTTGTGTTCATTTCCCATGCTAGTAAGGTTATGCTCAAAATCCTTCAAGCTAGGCTTTAGCAGTATGTGTACTGTCTCTGTACTGAGCTCCTCGAAGGAATTGGGCAAAGAGAAGGAAGATGGTGAGCTGATTCAGACACAGGAAGCAGGAGCTTTCTTCACATGTCCTCTTGGAATGACTCTTTCACTTAATAAGACATCAGATGAGTCTTTGCCCCATGCTGAGAATCAAATAGAAAGGATGCGACGAGCTATGGAATGGATGCACATTTGTCTACATTTGGACTCCAAGGAAGCCAAACACTGCATAGATCTGCAAATAACACAAGGGCACTGGGAAGAAAACCAAAAGGAGCCCAGGAAAAACAAACAGTCCCCAAACACCCATCTCCGGGAGGGAGAAGGCCATCCAGGCCAAAGAATTGTCTTAGAGACTGTATTGAAGTCCACTCAAGTAAGCTCTCAACATCCCTCATGACATACAAACACACTAGGATAGCCAGTGCTAGCAGGATTTCCGGATTCAGAAGAACAGGCAGGAAACTTGGACTCATCGAGGTCATCAGGGAGGGTGATCAGGTCAAGAGGTGTTCAGAGGCAAGAAACAGTGGTCTTGCCCAGGATGCAGGCCCCTCCTCTCTCCATCTGTGGGGTAAGTATATGTGCATGTGTGTTTGCTAAGTTATTTCAGTTGTGTCTAGCTCTTTGTGACCCTATGGACTATAGCCTTCCAGGCTTCTCTGTCTACGGGATTCTCCAGGCGGGAATACTGGAGCGGGTTGCCATGCCCTCCTCCAAGGGATCTTCACAACCCAGGGATCGTATCTATATGTTCTGCATTGCAGGCAGATTCTTTGCCACTAGGGCCACCTGGGAAGCCCATAAATGTCTCCTGGTTGGCACAGCACAGGACCAACTATCCTCCAAAACATGGCCATACTGTCAAGGATAACATCCAAGAAGGCAAAATCATTGTGTCCTTTAATCAAAGCTTAAATGATCTCTTTTGCAGTAGCCATGTATGGATGTGAGAGTTGGACCATAAAGAAGGCTGAGTGCTGAAGAACTGATGCTTTCGAATTATGGTACTGGAGAAGATCCTTGAGTCTCTTGGACTGCACAAAGATCAAACCAATCAATCCTAAAGGAAATCAACCCTTAACATTCACTGGAAGGACTGACACTGAAGCTGAAGCTCCAATACTTTGGCCACCTGATACGAGGAGCTGCCTCATTAGAAAAGACCCTGCTGCTGGGAAAGAATGAAGGCAAAAGGAGAAGAGGGTGGCAGAAGATGAGACAGTTAGATAATATCACCAACTCATTGGACATGAATCTGAGCAAATTCCGGGAGATAGTGAAGGAAGGCAAGACCTGGCTTGCTATAGTCCAGGGGGTCACAAAGAGTTTGACACTACTTAGTGACTGAACAACAACAAATGGTCTCTTAGGATATGGTTGAATTCAGATGCCCAAAAAGAGCATGCCCTAGAAGCCAGAGGTACGGGACTTTCAATTCCCTACTGGCTCTTGGAATCTACTGACACCCTCCCCAACCCAACAACCCCACTTTCTGGGTGAGGTGGCTCCACTTCCTGTACCTGAGCACTCTGCTTCCTGATGGAAGGTGGGAGCAAGAATAGGTGTGTTTATGCCATAGACTGTCCTTAGAAGCCTAGCAGCATCCATAGAGGGAACAAGCTCAAGGGTGGACATGAAGTTACCTCCGCATACAGCCCCTCCCATGTCAGGCTGCATGGTAGCTGGCCGGGGATCTCTGCCCCTAGCGCACACCCCACCCAGCACTACCTTTGTACCTCCCTTCTGCCTATGCAGCACACCGACCTTTAACCTTTTCTGAAGCTCAGAGACATGGCCGGAACTTCCACACAACTGCTGTCAAAATGTCGAGCCGCCAACTATAAACTTTCTTGTGATGTCTTGCTTTTCGGGAATAATTACTCGGTACCTAAAATGTTAGCCTATTTACTGCTTGTGCAAAAAGATGACAATAAAATCAATGTTGTACAATTCTCCAGAGCCCATCAAAGTCTTCTGCAATGTTAATGGATCAGTGAGTCTAAGAGGTGTGATTTCATGCTGGCCTGAGTGGACGCTTGACTCCAGCGAGGGAACATTCTACCTCTTATCAGCCCACGGACCCTCATCTGCCAAATTCATTCATCCTGAAAAGTTGGCTCCATCCCTGGGGTGAGTGAATGGGTGGAAGGCAAGGGAGGAGGGTGAGAGCTGATTGATAAGTACATGAAATCACAAATCCTGTGAGCTGGCCAGCACTTAGAAGGACTGATGGGTCCAACCCCATTATCTCAAGACAAGGACACTGTTCCAGAGAGGGAAAGTGGTCCACCCACGAAACCAGACCCAGACTCATATCTTCTAGTTTCTGGTCTAAAATCCTACTCACCACTCTGCTCTTGGATTGGAACTTTTTTTTTTTTTTTTGGCGAGGGGGCATTCTCCCCTTGTGGCACTCTCTCTTAGAGTACAGGCATGTCTAGAGCAAAGGGATGCCTTCAGCTGGGAGGACAGGTTCTTCTGTGCTCCTAGTTATGTGAATGATAACCGAGCCAGCAAGGCTTGGACGCTCAGAGAAGTTTGGGGAAAACTGCATAAAAAGTTCCATTCTGGGCAGTCAGTGTATGCTGGCAAATCAAAGGTTCTGAGAAGTCTCACCAAAATCATCATGTTCACTTCGCTCACCCAACATTTCTAGAATGTCTCCAAGCCAGGCACTTGGATGGAAGGAGAGGTGCGGAGTATCGGGAGGAGAATTTACTGCCGCACACTGCCTTCAGCCTACTCCCAGTGGCACACAGGGCTGTTGGTGGCTGCAGAGAGGCAGGAATGGGGTGGGAAAGGCTCACTGGAACAGAGGCAGGTGATGGCCAGGGACGAGAAGAGTGATGCAGACGGACTGCAGGGCATCTTTGCAGCCACAGCATAGACCCAGGGCAGCCGGGCTCTCTTACCCCAGCATGCGGTGGGGATGACGGTAGCGGGGCGGGCTAGGTTGGATGGAAACCAGGAGAGGGGCACAGACCAGATGTCTGAAGAGATACAAAAAAAAGCTGTGGCAGAGCAGGCCCCAAGTCTGCCCCCCCAGTGTAAGATCGCTTCTGACCAACAGGCTATCAAGGGACATCAGAAAGCAGAGAATGAGACACAAAAGGCCATGTGGAAGGGACAGGTCCTGCCTCCGCACTGGTGCTCTGGCCGTTCTGAGCTGCCCACTCGGGGCCAGCTGTGGGGCCTGTCTGTACGTGTAGGGGCCTGCACTGTCCTGGGCATGACCACAGTGGTCGCTAGGGCTACTTGGAGTGGCCGTTCTGGAGCAGGCTCTGTGCTAAGGAAACGCAGCCTCTTTAGGTACTAAATTCCTATCCAGAGGCCCGTCCCTTGGAAGAGGGACATACCTGAGGTCTTGCTGAGGTGGTATTATGCTCTCCTTTGGCTTCCAGGCCAGTGATCTGTTTCCTCTTGCAGCTCCATCACAGGAGCGAGCTGATCACTTCTACAAAGAGCCTCTCTGCTGGGCCCTGGCCCTCTCACTGTTTCACCCCTCAAAGCCCACTCACATCAGTTTGGGGGGTTTCCCGCAGCTCTTCCCATAAACTCAGCAGGACACTCTCCAGAGACATGTCATTCTACACCTGAGAAATAACTGTTGAATCCTACCTTTTGTTTTTCCCTCCCCAAACAAATGTCTAAGAACGCAAAAGTTTCCCGATGCTAGGATTTTAGCAATTTGGGGAGGGAAAACATCACACAGCCCGTCATGATGCATGCCCCCTCAATTCCCTTCTTTTTCACTCAAAAAAAACTCAGTTGAATCAGGGAGGCATGACTGTCTGTTAAATCATTTCCCCTTCCCTCGCTAGGTAGATTTGTTCAGGTGTTCACTCCTGAACACCCGCTGCTGTCTTCTCCCAGCTCACCAGTCAGACCGTGAAACTTGCTGGGCTCTGGAAAATCATTACAGTCCCCCGGTCCCTTGGCCACACGGGGACCTGCTGTTCCTCTGAGCCAAAGTGCAACCATTTTCCACTCAAATTTCTTCAAAGCTCCCAGGTAAGCATGAGCTGATCCCGAGAACTCATCACAGACCCTTCTGTGAACATGTCCCTCCACCAACTGCAGTCAGCCACCTGTGAACTCACCCCTCCCAGCTGCCTTCCCCACGTGTCATTGGATGAGAGAGGCTCATTTGGAAAAGAAAAGACAGAAGCCCAGGACCAGCAGGGAGAGGTGGGAAAACTAAAATTAGGTAGTGAGAAGTGACCTAACCACGAGTTTAGGAGTGAGAGATGAGATAAAAACGTAGAGGAGAGAAGGACGGAAATATATATTCAAGGGAGAGGGAGGGAAGGAAGGAGGGATGGAGGAAGCACTTTGCCGTGGCTTCCGCAGTGGGTCCCAGATCTAACCATCCATCATCAGGTGCAGGGTGGACGATCTCTGCCCCTTTACCTATGACCAGCGGTGATGTTTTTCCAGCGATTCCACAGGAGTCAAAAACCCAACAAAGCGCATCGCAGGCACTGTAAAGGGAGCATGCTGCTCGTGTCTGTGACCACTGTATGCAAAGCTTGGCATTAGTCACAGCCAGGCCGGCTGTGACAGGCCTGAAGTGAGGGAGATTAATGCGAGGCTGGGGCACTTTATTATTGTCATTCTGTTCTTTCAGACTCTGCCTCTGACTTTCAATTTTGCTCCAGAATTAATTGTCTGCTCCCTGCAGTATGACTGATGGAGAAGGATACGCACGGCCCAGGCACCTGGCTCTGGCCTTGACAGTCTGAGGCCCAGCAGAGGATGTATTGTGTGCGGTCAGAGCAGGGGACAGACGGGCATCTCTCAGGGAATCAGCCCACGCCACACAGGCCTTCAATCAGATGTGACCGAAGATCACCCTTGGCGAAGCATCGTCTTTGCTGGTAGAGTCCCTCACATCTCACCCGGGCTCCTGTTCAGGACCCTCCCTAGGACCCAGAGCTCAGTCGGTTGGTGGAGTCCTTCTCAGCTCTCAGCTCCGTCATTCTCCTCCTTTTTCTGGTTCTGGCAGTAAATTAGGAGGTGCAGCCTCCTTGGTCCCAGCCCTCCCAGATGTAAGCATTTTTGTGAGCATATACACATCATTGCTGACCACAGAAAATACAAGGCTGGTCCCATTCTCCAGTTGGAGTTGAATAGTCACCTCCCACCTGCTCATAACCCTCCTCTACCTCATCTTAAAAAACCTCATTGTTTATTATAAAAATGTAAACTAGAAAGCCTCCCTTAATAATCAACTCCTGAAAGAAATCTCAAACAAAATAGCAATGCTCTCTGCTTTACAAGGAGTAGAGAGCCCAACAAATGGTTGTTGAATGGATAAATGAATATATGAATGCCTGCAAGGATAAATGAATGGATGAATGAATAAGTGGGATTGTTTTTATAAGTAAATCCTTCCTAGTCATCTTTCAAGCTAAATTCAGATGCTATTCATTGTTCTAGAATTCAGTCAGCAATCTGGGCATAATTATTTTTTCTTTGCAAATGGAACCCAACTTTAGATGTTTAAAAACTCTGGCAGGGAGGAAAGAAAGTCTTTGTGGAATACACTTACAGCATTAACTTCCATTCTCTGGCCTGGGTGTTTGTAGTTCAGATTGCTTTTCAACATGAGGTTTAGATGTTACAATTTCAATGCAGGAGATGCAGTTTTCCTGGCCCTCCCACAACAAAGTTCCATTAAAGAAACATCTCACATTTCCAAAGCACCTCTTCTGCTAAACTAAATAAGACTGACACCTGGAGATACCTCCCAGTAATGGAAAGAGCAAGTGTTGATGAGCTAAGAACCATTTTCAAGTCTGGTTCCTTGTAGAACTTTCAGGAGTTCCTTCTAAATATGGTACCTGACTGTAACCTGCAATAAATTATTACAGCTTTAACTCACCTGGTACTTTCATACGATTATGGTATTATGTTAAAGGGTACAGAAATATATAATATGCTCAACTGTCTCTACCGCTGATACCAGAGGGAAAATTACCACCACTCAGTAAAGAAGATCCAACCTCATTACATTAATGATTTATCACAATGAGAAAATGTGAAAAGTAACTAGTTGCTTTTATGAAAAGAGGCAGCTTTTCCCACTGGCAACTCCTGCAGGGTCTCGCAGAAGAATTTCAAAGGGGCTCCAGACAGCCACGTTTTCCCACCCCCTTTCCAAAGCTCCCTTGGAAACCGTCAGGAGAAGGTGTGCAGGCAAACGTTGGAATATCCTTCAAACTTGACATTAAGTATTCAAATGTTACTTAAGCAAAGTGTGAGCAATTAAATTAATCAATCTTCCCAGCCATGTACAGAACAGATGTTCAATAAATCCTCTTTGCTTACAGTGAAGGGGGAGAGTCCACTTTTAACTGTCCTTCAGAGATGACACTGCTCAGGCCTCCCCTGCCGGCCTCCAGGACCACCATCCGGTGCTTCTGCTGTGCTTGCCTTTATTATAAATAACAGCAGGCACCCGGACTACCTGTGCTACCTGGGAGGCTCGAGCTTAATGATCCTTCCGATGCCAGGCTCCGCTCGCTACTGATCCTGGGGAGCAGGGCTGGTGGGAATGGCACAGGAAAGATGACTGGCAGTGACAAATCACTCTTGGCTGACTGGTGCTGCTGACGAGCGGTGAGGATGGCCCAGCGTTACAGAAAAGTATTCACCTGACTTCCAGAATTTTCCCAGAAAAACAAGCCAATGAGCCAAAATCACGGAGACTCCCAACAAGCGTACAGCCTCCAGCTTTGCTACAAGAGGGCTGGCTGGGTCTGTCCTACATAAGGGAGCACTGGCAATCAGAAGCTGTGGGTTAAATGAAGGCAGAACACCAGACATCACATAGCAGGAGCCTTGCTCTCGTGACAGGAAGAGTTCCCTCCCAGAGAGTAACTTCACCCCTGGGCTCCAGAAGGGGCCCTGAGGGAGTCAGTTCTCCTGCAGACGATCGTGCAGTCGCCCGGTCACGCCACCCAGGACTTGAAGTAGCCTTCTTGGCCTCCGCTCTGCCACAGAGGGGGCCGACTCCCAACTTCACAAATAGTTAGTTCCACAAAAGAGCCAGTTTCCCAAAGACAGCAAGACCTGACCTACCCCCTGTGGCGTCTCCACGTACATCTATCTCCCTAAAGAGGAGGGTGGAGAATCCCAAAGCATGGACAGGCACTTGGTCCCCCCGACCATGCTCCATAGTGTCACCACTCGGACCATGACCCTCCCCAGGCCGAAGCTTCTGACCCCCACCCACTGCCACCCACAAGGCCACTGACATTCAGGAGTGGTGGTTACAGTCCCTGCCCTCCAGATATACAACTTCAACCTTTTGAAGGCTGCCTTTCCATATATGGACTTTATCCACATTTTAATGAGGCTTTAAAATCTCCAAGATTAAGCTGGTATTTTATGTAGAACTGCCTGCTTTTTATGATATCCTGACATGTTGTACAACATTTGGCGACTATATTGATCCTTATAAATTCAGCATCTATATATATTCATGAAAAGTACCTTTTCTCCCCATTCGGGCCACAGGATGATCCAGACACACATTTCCCTGAGTGCAGACAATAAAACTGCAATTGTCATGGTTTGGAGCGTACACAATGTCTCAGTGTTTTCAAATTAAACCCCTTTTACCATCTGCCTGAAAACTCCTCGGCAAACAAATGACAGTGCTTTCCCAGGTATCTGATGGTGTAAGTGCCCCTGTTTCTCCTTCAGGTGAGCCTGTTATAAATCCTGAGGGGCCCAGCGAGGACTTCCACCCACCTGGGACATTATACATCTTCATGCCCTCATGTTTGCCCGGCTACAGAGACCAACCTCCCCATGCTTCTTGTGCCATTTCATGCTTTTAATCGGAAACAAATGATTGCAGGGGGGAGAAAAAGCATTATCACCTTGGCGAAGCATCAGGAGTATTAAAAAAAAAAAAAAGAAGGAGAAGAAGAAGAAAGGGACTATGAGCAGATTCATCTTCGGCTGCTACAATCAATCTCTCACCTAAAGAAATACACAATAACTAGGCGGGAAAGAGTCAAGATTTATGACTTAGAAACATCTACACTGACCAGCATATACCTAGCCTTCTTGGCTCCCTCCCTACCCGAATGGCTCTCTCTAACAGTTACAATGATAAACTGTCTCTCCCTACTGTTTTACAAGTACATTAGCTTTATTTAATGAGATCTCAGAGTAATTTAACAGATGTATTTAGGACATAAGACTAGGAAAACTCTTGCTACTTGGATACTTTTGCCAAGGTATTCTAGGACAGCTAATCTGAGGGGTAGCTTTAGATTCTTTGCAAAAGTATTATTCAAATTTTCTGAAGGCTTTTAAAAATGATTTTAAAAGAAATATTTTATTATAATCAACGAGGAGAGAGCCACTTTCACATTCACTTGCATTCAGCCCATCAAAAGCCAGGATAAATGGGCTTTCTGAAATCACGGGGACTCACTTACATATTGAATTGTCAGGAAGAATGTCACTGTCAGAAATTAATACATTTGTAAAAACGTCTTCCATTCACCCACCTCCCAGAAGGAGGAAGAAGATACCTGGGTACAAGGGCAGGGAAAGGAGGAGGGAGGGGTAGACTTTCTGAGACACAAGGCAAGGCTCCTGTTTCTCTGCCAATGTCACACTCTCCTGGGGGGTTTGGAGGGGCGGTAAGGGGGCACAGAGAGGGGAGAAAGGCTGGGTATCCTTGCCACCCTCAGACCCTGCTCTGTTTGCCAGGACCTCCACTGCCTGGCCAGTTCCTTTTTCCTTCCCTCACATTCCCTACCACTGGGCTCTCTGGTAGCTATAATGGAGAAATGACAATGGTATTAACTTTTTAAAAATTGCTTTAATAAACTGCCAATTAATAAGTGAGGAAAAGCCACGGGAAATTACCTGGCTGTGCTTAAAATAAAATTAAAAGGGGAGGGGGCCCTTTTTCCTCCTCCCTTCTCCAAAGGCACAGGATGGGCTGAGACATACTGTGTTGCAATTTTCTAGCCAAACCTTCGTGAGACCAAAATCTATACTTGCCCAGCACCACGCACTCATCTGCGACACATTTTACTCAAAGTGGAATGTTATCCTAAATTTGGTAAATGATTGCAACAAATCCATGGGGAAACCAAACAGAACAACAAAAACAGCAACTCAAAATTTCCCCCAGTGGTGAGAGCGGTTCTAATTGTGTGTGTGACTTTTTCTAAAAAAAAAACAAAAGGGGGAAAAAATGGTCTTACTCAAGGACTGGTTGCTTTTTGTTGAAATGTTTATTTCTCTTTCAGATCTCTTTAAGTTATTCGTTAACAGCCTCCAGTTGATATTTACAATTCTGCAAAAAAAAAAAAAAGTGTTCTGTGTCCCTTTCCTCGGAGGCTGGAACAGTCCCTCATAAAGTGCTTTTATACGGGGTCACCTTTGAAATCGTGACACGTGACAGCAGGTAGATGTGGATTAAAGCCTGTGTGGTGTGCATGTCAGCTCAAGGTAAACATATTTCATGGCCTTCTACAAAATATAGAATATGTTATATACTGCTAATGGCTCCTTATGAATAATTTAGGAAATCCAATGCAGTGTCTTTAAAATCTAACATTCACAGTGAGCATAAAAACTCAGTCAAATGAAAGGTTATGAGATTAGTGGTGACCGTTCGAAATCACAACAAGAAATCACAAGGCACCAGCTTGCTTTGGGGGTAAGGGGCTCTGAGAGGAAGGGAGAGATGGGGATGAGGTGGGGCAGAGCACACCCATCGAGGCAGGGAAAAATCTGTTGCATGAAATTTCATTTTCTTGAGAGCTATACATCAAGTTGTATTTGTTTAATGAGGTTGGCACTGGAAAGATGTATAGAACATGTCAGACACCCAGTCCCGATGCAAGTGGGGGAAAGATAACATCTCCGACTCTGACCACTCACTTAGTCTTCCAGCCAGCTTCTCTATCTGGTGGTTCTTTGGGGAATAATAAATGAGAGGCCAGAAAGGAACAAGGAGCCAAATAATGAAAAACACATACACACACAAAAGAAAAATCATAACATTGGAGAGCCAGATTTACCGACCTCACAACTACATAATCAAGAGAAAGTTATCCCTGAAGAAACTTTTTCTCAGCAGTCCGATCTTAAATAACAGGGAGCCCTGTAAAATTTACAGCACTTTTAAGATATGCAAATTGAATGCAAGGTATAGACATGAGGGTAATTAATTGTAAATCTAAGAATAATGTTTCTTTGTCAGGCTGTCTCCATGTTGTGGAATACATTCTAATGTGCCTTAACTTGGAATATTTTTTAAAGGCTGGTCTAATTAGAAGATGTTCAGAATTTCAAAATACGAGTTATTCTTATCATTTAATTTAGCCTCTCTCACATTTAATAACAATTTACTGATTGCATGAAAATATTTTAATCTTTCAAGGTTAAAGCACTCGTTTCCAAGTCCAAATAGCCAGGATCCGGGTGGAGAGCCAAAGTTACCTGGAGACACCTCTTCTGCAGGTCCTGACTAGGTTTGGGGTGTGAAGGGGTCTACGGGGTTCTGCCCACAGTTACTGTGTGGCCTCTCTTCATCACTTGGTGCATCGGCTCAACTCCCACCTGTTGTGCTGATCTCCTTACGATGTTGGGGACAATGGGACTGATTCGCACACTTCAAGTTTAGCTCTCTCTTCCTGCTGATGAAAACCTCTCACATCTTATTAATGAAATCAGTGGGCAGATTCCGTATGTAACGGAAGCTCAGAAACTCCTAAGTGTGAAGACGGGGAGAGACGTTTTCAGAGCACGGGAATCTGACGCTGGGCTCTTAGCAAGAAAGCTTGTCATCAAGATGCACTTGGAGAGAAGTGGGGAAGAGGGGTGGGTGAGGGGCGAGGTGCTTTGGCGAAGCAAAGGAGACGTGCATTATTTCTGGATTCACCAAACAGTGTAGTAGTTTCTCAGTGCATTCCCTTGGGTTCTCTAGGTACATAGTTCTGTCCACCCTCAAGCATCCAGCTCAGACAAATGACCACTGAGAGGATGAGACGTTGGCTGCCTCTTACTCTGAGGCTGAAAACAAATAAACACTCTGAAATTCTAACTCCCATCCCTCAGAGAGGTTTGACCAAGGGTGGATTGTGCAACTGTGGAAGGTCTGCATGGATGGAGGGAGAGGTGGGGTGGAATGCAAGTACAGGACTGGCCCAAGGAGAGTGCTGAAGAAAAAAGAAAAAAGCCCCTCTCCTGTACTGGAGACATGAGTACACCAGGACAGCATTCTTTTTCTGAGCACTTGGCACTGGGCTGGGTATATCACTTGCTGCCTTGGCAATGCCATGCCAACCTCTTCAGTGTCCCAGGACACTCAGCATTAGCTCTGGACTGAGGACTCTTAAATTGAAACCCCCAGCCTGGACCTTCCCAGTGTGTACAGCTTGCAGCTTCAGTGACACCTACTTTTGATGACTGAGGGTCATTTCTAGCCCACTGAATCCCAGTAGAGCTCCTCTATTCCCACCCTACATGACTCGCAGGCTTTAGTCAGAACTCAGGTGTCACTTTCTCTGATCACTGTTTTATGGAGGCTACCACCCTCCTTTCTCTGTATTATATTCCTCTACTTACTTACTTGAGAGAAACATATACAACTTGTGTTCAATTCAATTATGTGCAGTTGTTTATTTCATGTCATCTGTGTGATCCACTAAGAGAAGCTGGGAGGTAGGAAGGACAGAGGTGCTCTCTGCCACACCTAATGCCCAACCTGCTGCCTCTAGCCTTTCATTTGCCAAGAGTAGATTCTCAGTGGATAAGTTGACAAAGTGACTTGGCTTCCAACTCAGAATATGGTGTGGTCTGTGCCTCCTCCCTGGGCTTCACAATAGTCCTGCAGCCACTCCCATGTTGCCATATGCAGAAAGAGCATCCTGGCATATTGCAGTCACCTCTGGGCACTTTGTGGACAAATGAGCTGGACAAGAGCCAATTGAACAAGAACAAAGACTCTGGAAAGTGAATCTTCCAAGGCTTGGTTTAAAGGATTGATAATACTGAGCATGGAAGGAAAAAAAAAATGACTGAATGGAACTGTGACAATTCTTTGAAAGATAGGATGGAGGGATTTAAATTGATCTGTAGAACTGCAGAGAGCATACTTAGGGCACAGAAATGAGAAGGCAGGGCACATGGTTGAAAGAGTTGGATCTTAAAGCAAAACATCCGTGGACTCAATTTCAGCCCACCAGCGACTACTTTGTGGGTCCTGGGCAAATACTCCATTCTGTCATGACTGTGCTCAACCCTTGTTGAGAGGACTTAGTGAAAAGTTTGCAATGTACCTAACTGCTGACCGTTAAGAGAGAAATTTAGGAAAACAAATGTCCTCCAAGCCTTATACTTGTAGGCAATGGTGAGGTTACATTAGTGGTGGAATAACTTGACTGTTTGTTAGTTTTTCACCAGCACCTGCTGCAACTCAAGTTTCTTATAAAAGTTGAACCATTCCCTGACGGTGTGTGCGTGCTCAGTCAATTCAGTTGTGACCCCGTGGTCTGGCCCACCCGATTCCTCTGCCTATGGGATTCTCCAGGCAAGAATACTGGAGTGGATCGCCATGCCTTCCTCCAGGGGATCTTTCCAACTCAGGAATCGAACCTGTTTCTTTTACATCTACCTGCATTGGCAGGCGGTTTCTTTACATTAGTACCACCTGAGAAGCCCGTTCCCTGCCCAGTCTCTCAAATATATGTGTGATTCTCTAAAAGGCTATCTTCCCTTTCCTTAAGAACCATCAGCCTGCCACTGCTGACCAAAGTCACTTTGAACCCACTCAGATCTGAGTCCCAATTCCAGTAAATGGAAGTCACTCCGGCCATTCATCCCAGTCACTAAAGTTCTCAATATTCATGCTGTGGAAACAGCTCTCAAAGTCTCCCTCCCCCAAAAAAAAAAAAAAAAAACACCCTAAAGGAAACAGAAAGGAGAGACAAAGCCTCAGAGAAAGTCTGCATGGTACATACAGGTGACAAAGGGCTTGATTCCAGATTAAGTAAAGAATGCCTACAAATCAATAATAATCAGCCAACCCAAGGTACACAATGGACAAAAATCTTGAATGGATACTTCACTAAAAAGATGCAGGAAGAGATGATATGCACATGAAAAGATACTCAACAGTGAAATGCAAATTAAACCACAATGAGATGTTATCTCATACCTAGCATCTTGGCTAAAACTGAAAAGACCCCAAGTGCAGACGAGGATGAGGAGCAAAAAGAGGTCTCACGTGCTGGATGGGGGAGGAAACGCAACACTTGGGGAAAAGGCTTTAAAATTAAACAGTTACAATTTGACCCAGGCAATTTCACTCCTGGCTGGAGTGAAAATTAATTTCAGGTGAAATTAATTTTAATAATATATTTAACCTAGTATATCCAAAGTATGCTTTCAACACATATCAATATAAAATATTATTAATGAGGCACTTTACATTATTTTTGTTACACTAAGTCTTTGAAAACCAGTTTTAAAATAAAAAATAGAGCTAATAAATAAATGAAGATGTCTCTTATGTCTCCTGCATTGGCTGGCCAGCTCTTTACTGCTACTGCCACCTGGGAAGCCCACAAAATACATACTGGGCTTTAATATTTTAATTAAAAATATTTTTAAGAATTAACTATTTTAAAAAATTGTTTACAAAAAGACTTGAATCCGAATGTTCATGGCAGCACAATTCCCATCACAGCCCCAAACTGGAAAAACCTAATGTCCACCAGCTAAGGGTCTGATAAACATGCAGCTTTACAGAGATAAGCTATTATTCAGAAATAATTAAAAAAAAAAACTATGGCATCACGGACTCGATGGACGTGAGTCTGAGTGAACTCCGGGAGATGGTGACGGATAGGGAGGCCTGGCGTGCTGCGATTCATGGGGTCGCAGAGAGTCGGACACGACTGAGCGACTGAACTGAACTGAACTGAACTGAATGGTTATATGCAACAACATAAAAGAATTTCAAAAATATTTGTTTTTTTTTTTTTTTAAATAGGAGGTCCTATCACTGACAAAAGAAAGATGTGGTGTTAGAGGCCGTATCCAAGTTGCCCTGACATCTTCCTATGGAGCAGCGGGGCATATGGAAGCAAAGAGCATCAGCTCGAAGATTAGACAGGAATGAGCGTGGAGGCTGACTTATGACAGGGTTGGGTGAGAATGTCCTAGTGGGGCAGAAATGGTCCAGTTCCGGAAAGGACGTGGCTCCTTAAATGTGCACACTGCTCAAAACGCATCCAACTGTCCACTTGAAATCTGTACATTTTATTGTCTATAAATGTGCTTAAATAAAACTGACCGTGCAAAGAGAAACAGTTACAGCAAAGTTTCCCTCACTTTCAATTATGCTCAGTTGGAAAAGGGCGGGCCCAAGGTACTGTCTTTTTCGTTTGCTTGTTCTATTGGAGTGTAGCTTCTTTACAATGTCGTGTGAGTGTCTGCTGTACGACGCGAATCCACTCTATGTTACACGCGACCCTCCTGGCAGCTTCTCTCCCGCGCCCCCGTCCCCCCACTCTAGGTCATCGCAGAGAGCTGAGCGAGCTCCTGCTGTCATGCAGCAGCGTGCCACGGGCTGTCTGTTTCATACATAGTCATGTGTATATATCAGTGCTTCTCTCTCAGTTCGTCCCGCCCTCTCCTTCCTGCCCTCTGTTCACGAGCCCGTTCTCCACATCTGCATATATTTCTGCTTGCAAATAGGCTCATCAGTACCATCTTTGCAGACTCCACATATGTGTGTTGCTGTGGTTGCTGTTGCTTAGTTGCTAAATTGTATCCCACTCTTTTGTGACCCCACAGACTATAGCCCATTAGACCCTATAGCCACCAGAGAAGCCCCATGTATGTGTTAATGTATGATATTTTCTCTTTCTGACTTGCTTCAGTCCCTATGACACTCTCAGAAGCAACACTGTAACAAATTCAACAAAGACTTGGAAAAGGAGAGAGAGACCAAGCATGTGGTCCGCTCTCCCTTGGGTACATCCAGGCCATCAAGCAGTCAGGTCTATGTTTGTCTGTTACTCAAGCCCCAAGAAAAGTGGTTAATACAAGTAGAGAGGCGAGAGCGAGGACCCTGGGCTGACCACAAGGTGTGGCCCCTTCCTCAGTGCTGGTTCCTCCCCTTCCAGTGCCTATGGGGAGAGGGAGGGTGTGGCACCTGTGACCCTGTCACATCATCCAGGGAGCCTGGATATCCCAGTGCATCCCGGAAGTGTACCTTCAGAACTCCCTCCTGCAGAGGATGCTTTAGAAATGCTGCAGAGGAAGAAGCAAGGCACCCCCACTGTCTGGAGCCCTAACATCTTCATACGGAGCAGCAGGAGGGCACATGGAGGCAAAGAGCCCCAGCCGAAGGCTAGACAGGCCTGGCTGCAGGCCCTGCTCCTCTTTCATATAGGCGATGTGACCTTGAGCAAGTTCCTTAACTTCTGTGTGCCCCAGTTAGCTCAGCTCCATCATGAGTACAGTCACAGGGCCTGCCCCTCAAGGCTGTTGTTAGAAGTAAACAGGATGGTGGAACTAAAGGCCTTAGAACTTGACTAACTTGATAATTATCTGGTACAACTCTTAAAAGCTAACTATTTTTGCTCTATGAAAATGAGGATAAGGAAGTCAGAGCTTCAGGCAGAGATGGAGGGAAAGGAGGAGTAAGAGATGTGAAGAAACTGAATTGGAGAAAAAGACCAAGGTGAGCGTGAAATGAAGGGATGCGAGAAACAGGTGGAAAACAGAAGAATGAACCCAAATTATACTTTTCTGCCTACAGCTTGCCCAAGCGTTCCCCACAGTCTGCTGAGCATAATTTGGACTTCGTTATTTAAAGGGCTCTGGGATAATACAGTGGGAAGACAGGTCTGCACTGTAACTCACACAATTTATCACACAGGGAAGAGCCACTAATCTTTTTAGGAAACAAGGTATTCACAGTTATTTAAGGCTAATATTTATGCATCGCCACACATTGTGAACACAGCCCAATCTCCATCCTCACACGGCCAAGATCTGGGAAGGTCTTTAGCAGCAACGTTCCATATTTTAAGCCCCTTATGGAAGTCTCGCCTGGTAGTCTGAACCGGCTCTGTTATTAACTGCATCCGCACACCAGATCTATTCATGCACAAGGCTAATTAAAAGAGCAGATTTTCCTGAGGTGGGTGAATGCTGAGCTGCGTTGGACGGATACACTCTTGTGTGAATTTCCTATAGGCCAAAGCCACAGTGTTGCTCTGCAAAGCGTAATCAATTATTCAAACTCAGAACCTCCAGAGCGTCCATAAATATAGTCTGGGCACAGTCAAGCTGGTCCACTACAAAAAAACTACCCTTTACAAGGTGCTGGGGACAGAACCGTGGGTGACCACCCCCCAGCAATAACTAGAGAAAGCTGGCCCACTCCCCCACTCCATGAAGGACCTGATCTCACCCATGACTGGCTGGAAGGTCACACAGAAACTGTCGGGACATTTTCCTGGGTGGGCCCCTTGCAGCCACTGCCCAAGCTGCCTCCGTGCCCCTTCGGAAGGCCCTTTCCTTGTCTCTCTCTCTTTTCTACCCTTCTCTGGTGAAGGGCTCAGCTGTGTTCTCTCTGGGAACCAAGATGTCTAAACCTTCAGAACCCAGAGCTGTGCAGACAGGGACACAGACTCCCTAAGTGAATCAGGGGAGTGATGGTATCTGGACACTCATGCCACCACCTTGGTCCCTGGGTATATGATTTTGTATCTGTGGAATAAATATAATATGTGAGGACAAAACATCCAATAAACATCATTAAGTCAAAACATATTTCTTACCTTTGAGAATGATTGGGGCTCCGCCCTCATAAATTCTCACCTCTGAGCTAGTGCCTTAGCTGTGCCCTTTATGAGCTATTCTAACACTCTATTTGGATGGGACCATATATGACAATGACCAGTGGATCCCATCAGCATGGGCCCAGTCCCACACTTCTTCTGCTGGATGGTGGGTCTTCTGGTCCAGGGTGATATTACATGGATTCCTGCAGATAGTTAGATAGCATCATCAACTCAATGGACATGAATTTGAGCAAACTCTGGGAGATGTAAAGGACAGAAGAGCTTGGCGTGCTGTAGTCCAAGGTGTTGCAAAGAGTCAGAGACATCTTAGCAACTGAACAACAACAAATGCAAGCGTTCTGTAAGCCCTCAGATAGTGGCTGAGGCTGAGGCTCAGTGGGCAGTAAGGGCAAAGCCATATTTGGAATTTGAGTCTATTCCTGCCAAAGGAATCACTGGTCCTTCAGAGGGGGAAGGGTCCCAATGTAATCAACTTGCCAACAAATATCCAGGCGATCTCCTTGAGAGACAATGTCATATCAGCAACTCATCATTGATCCATGTTGCTGCAAGTTAGATGACAGTAGCATCAATAATAATAAGAGTCCTTGCTGTTGGGCACATGCATGGACACCATCTTTGCTTATCGAGGTGACTCTGCTCACATTCTGTCATGCCAGCACTGGAGTGGTTGATGACAGAGAGTGGCTGGTGTCTCCTGAGTTGGTTTATCTATATGATCATGAAATGCCTCTACTGTGATGAAAGCTTTACCTTGATTATTAACATACAGTACAAAGGTCTTTCCACTCTGTGCCACTCCAATATGCCCATCCACTTGACTCTACCCTGGACCTCCCATTCCCAATCATACACCCTTACTACTTCTTGGCCCTGACCAGCTAGCCAAGACATTCATCATTTGGCTTGTGAGACCATGTATATTCCAACCTCTTTCCACACAAAGTGGGTGGCCAGCATTGCCTGAAGCTCTACCTTTGGGGAAGCTGTTTCCTCATCACTGTCCTTCAAGGCCTTCCATGAGAGGGACTATAGTGTGACCACCATCTGTTTTCAGCCTGCATCCTCATGCAGAGCCAACCTGTCCATGAGCCAATCTCAGGTTCTTTATCCTTCATCAGGTGGCCAACAGTGTTGCTCTGCAAAGCGTAATCAATTATTCAAACTCAGAACCTCCAGAGCGTCCATAAATATAGTCTGGGCACAGTCAAGCTGGTCCACTACAAAAAAACTACCCTTTACAAGGTGCTGGGGACAGAACCGTGGGTGACCACCCCCCAGCAATAACTAGAGAAAGCTGGCCCACTCCCCCACTCCATGAAGGACCTGATCTCACCCATGACTGGCTGGAAGGTCACACAGAAACTGTCGGGACATTTTCCTGGGTGGGCCCCTTGCAGCCACTGCCCAAGCTGCCTCCGTGCCCCTTCGGAAGGCCCTTTCCTTGTCTCTCTCTCTTTTCTACCCTTCTCTGGTGAAGGGCTCAGCTGTGTTCTCTCTGGGAACCAAGATGTCTAAACCTTCAGAACCCAGAGCTGTGCAGACAGGGACACAGACTCCCTAAGTGAATCAGGGGAGTGATGGTATCTGGACACTCATGCCACCACCTTGGTCCCTGGGTATATGATTTTGTATCTGTGGAATAAATATAATATGTGAGGACAAAACATCCAATAAACATCATTAAGTCAAAACATATTTCTTACCTTTGAGAATGATTGGGGCTCCGCCCTCATAAATTCTCACCTCTGAGCTAGTGCCTTAGCTGTGCCCTTTATGAGCTATTCTAACACTCTATTTGGATGGGACCATATATGACAATGACCAGTGGATCCCATCAGCATGGGCCCAATCCCACACTTCTTCTGCTGGATGGTGGGTCTTCTGGTCCAGGGTGATATTACATGGATTCCTGCAGATAGTTAGATAGCATCATCAACTCAATGGACATGAATTTGAGCAAACTCTGGGAGATGTAAAGGACAGAAGAGCTTGGCGTGCTGTAGTCCAAGGTGTTGCAAAGAGTCAGAGACATCTTAGCAACTGAACAACAACAAATGCAAGCGTTCTGTAAGCCCTCAGATAGTGGCTGAGGCTGAGGCTCAGTGGGCAGTAAGGGCAAAGCCATATTTGGAATTTGAGTCTATTCCTGCCAAAGGAATCACTGGTCCTTCAGAGGGGGAAGGGTCCCAATGTAATCAACTTGCCAACAAATATCCAGGCGATCTCCTTGAGAGACAATGTCATATCAGCAACTCATCATTGATCCATGTTGCTGCAAGTTAGATGACAGTAGCATCAATAATAATAAGAGTCCTTGCTGTTGGGCACATGCATGGACACCATCTTTGCTTATCGAGGTGACTCTGCTCACATTCTGTCATGCCAGCACTGGAGTGGTTGATGACAGAGAGTGGCTGGTGTCTCCTGAGTTGGTTTATCTATATGATCATGAAATGCCTCTACTGTGATGAAAGCTTTACCTTGATTATTAACATACAGTACAAAGGTCTTTCCACTCTGTGCCACTCCAATATGCCCATCCACTTGACTCTACCCTGGACCTCCCATTCCCAATCATACACCCTTACTACTTCTTGGCCCTGACCAGCTAGCCAAGACATTCATCATTCGGCTTGTGAGACCATGTATATTCCAACCTCTTTCCACACAAAGTGGGTGGCCAGCATTGCCTGAAGCTCTACCTTTGGGGAAGCTGTTTCCTCATCACTGTCCTTCAAGGCCTTCCATGAGAGGGACTATAGTGTGACCACCATCTGTTTTCAGCCTGCATCCTCATGCAGAGCCAACCTGTCCATGAGCCAATCTCAGGTTCTTTATCCTTCATCAGGTGGCCACACGGGATCCCTATACAACCAGTAGACCAAAGTGAAGGAGAGGTATTGAGGTGTATTGAGGTACTGAGGTGTTGGAGAGGGGTATTCTCTATGTATCCATTCTCTCCCCCAACAGTGGAGTTCGAGAGAGAATGAATACATATATGTGTATAGCTGAGTCCCTTATCTATTCACCTAAAACTATCACAACATTGTTAATTGGCTATACCCCAATACAAAATAAGAAGTTCAAAAGGGAAGAAAACAGTGGAGGATGCCTTGTGAGTCTGGACTACCTGCTCATGCTAATTACTTGTGTCCTCTGGTCCTGTTTAGACTTGATCCCAGGGTACCATTTCCACTTTATGATGGTTTCTTTCTGGGTCTGCTTAGCTTTATGATATGGGAAGTCTGACAGATGAGCTCATGATGGGCAGCTCTGGCCACATGGCCATCCGATGCCCCATGATCAGATGCTTCCTCTCTACCTAGGCCTATAGCACAATCAAAAGTAGACTTTCAAGTGGTATGTAATTCTCCTGGGCAGGTGGCAGGGTTGTGACCCAGAACCCTAGGGGGCACTTGTGATTCTCGCACTGGAGCTTTTCATAAATTCCCCATGGCATGCTTCCTAAGTTTAGTTTAGTGGCTCAGTCCTGTCCGACTCTTTGGACCCCATGGACTGTAGTCTACCAGGCTCCTCCATCCATGGGATTTTCCAGGCAAGAGTACTGGAGTGGGTTGCCATTTCCTTCTCCAGAGGATCTTCCCGACCCAGGGATCAAACCCGGGTCTCCTGCATTGGAGGCGGACACTTTACCGTCTGAGCCACCAGGGAAGTCTGATGCTTCCTAAGTCTGGCATGCTTCCTAAGCACTGTAATATATCTCTAATACCATTGGGGTGCTAGGTTTTACAGCCCAAAGGGTAGGGTTGTTTACAACCTTAGGACCTGCTATAGAGTCCTAAGAGTTAGGACCTGCTATAGAGTCCTTTCTTGTTCTAGATTCCATTTAAATCTGACAGCCTTTAATACCACTTGGCTTATAGGTCTGAGCAGTATTCCTAGACACAGATTTTTCTGTGAACTGAAAAGTTTTACTGAACCCAAAAAGCCTACCAGACGTTGTGCTTCTGTTTTCATCATGGAAGATGTAAAATGCGATAATTTCTCCTTTATTTCAACAGACTATTGTGATTTTATTTTTACTGATGTGGCCATCTCCCAAACCTTCAAAGTGTTTATCTTCCAACCTCTGGAATACATACCTCTTACCAAGGCCACAAACATGCTAGATACATCTTGCTTACTTGGTCTGATTAGCTTATTCTCAATATGATAAATCAATGTGATATTCTGCCCCACATGGAAAACATTTCTTGGACCATGTGACACAGGGCAAAAAAATTAACATCTCCCTGGAGTAAAACTACAAATTATATTGTTGTCTATTATATGTGAACACAAACTATTTCTGATCATTTCCAATGGGGATTTTAAAAAAGAACACATTTGCCAAATCAACGCTATCTACTGTGAACTTGAGGCTATGGTAACCTGCATCATAGCAAAAAGACTGCATCTGGCATGGTCACTGTGGTCAAGGTCATGGTTGAGTTTGTAGTTGTCACTATCATTTGGTCTGAAGGGGGCTATACTGGTGACCCAGATGGAGACATGATTCAAACACCACCTTTGCAACAGTATTTAGATTTTTAAGAGTAGAACTAATTTTTACCATCTTCTCCCCAGAATAATGCTGTCTTCCCCCACTATAACAGCTCATGGTCTAGTCCATGGGAGTTGTGCCAAATACCAAGTATGTCTATTCTGATTATGCATGCATATATCAAGTAAATAAGCCCTGAGTGTGTGGCTCATGACCAGGATTCCATTGAAAACCTACCCTGTACTCATTTAGAACGACCATGACAACATTCCAAACAGGATGTCAGACCCTTCGTCCACAACATTCTTTGAAATGTTTGACTATTTTCCTTTACCCAGGACACACTTACCCAAGGATATGACTCCAGTTCTCTTTGGGGAAGGACTGGGGACTCATAACTGTATCCATTTGCCACAATGCTCCCACCATAATAGCTTCTGGTGGACAGCAAGGTATTGTTGTCTCTTCGGTCCTAGGTTTCTAGGTTCAAAAAGCAGCTCAGGTTCAAAAACTGAGCATGCTGTTCTGTCACTTTATTGGGGTAATCTCTTCTAGGCCCTTGATCAATCATTCTTGATTCCTTTTGAAGTTGAGAAAAACTGCGTAGCACTGTTGAGTAGTACCCATGCTGGCTGCTCCTAGAAGCAGATCTGTATTATCCATCACGTATCTCTCTGTGGAGCAGGCTAACATGACTGCCCCCACCATCATGGCTACTCACTAAAATAATCCCATCTCCCTGACTTCCAGTAGTTAAACAGGACATCTGGCCTCTGTTGTTTTGAGGGATCCTGTCATCCCCATTGCCATTATGAGCCTGCTTCTGTAATGGCTCTCCTAAGGTCAGCTCTGACCAACAGAGACATGCCCTTTCCCACCAGCACCTTCCTGATGGCTTCAAAAACCTAAGTGCCTTCTCTGTCTTCCTGTAGAACATAATCTCCTGGAGGGTTTATCAGTCTTTCATGGTCCATGCATTCAGCATACCTACTTCTCTGAATTTTTTTTTATATAAATGTATTTATTTTAATTGGAGGTTAATTACATTACAATATTTTATTGGTTTTGCCATACATCAACATGAATCCACCACAGGTATACATGTGTTCCCCATCATGAACCCCCCTCCCTCCTCCCTCCCCGTACCATCCCTCTGGGTTGTCCCAGTGCACCAGCCCCAAGCATCCAGTATCATGCATCAAACCTGGACTTCTGGCGATTCATTTCATATATGATATTATACATGTTTCAATGCCATTCTCCCAAATCATCCCACCCTCTCCCTCTCCCACAAAGTCCAAAAGCCTGTTCTATACATTTGTGTCTCTTTTGCTCTCTCGCATACAGGGTTATTGTTACCATCTTTCTAAATTCCATATATATATGCATTAGTATACTGAATTGGGGAGAAGGCAATGGCACCCCACTCCAGTACTCTTGCCTGGAAAATCCCATGGATGGAGGAGCCTGGTGGGCTGCAGTCCACGGGGTCGCTAAGAGTTGGACACGACTGAGTGACTTCACTTTCAGTTTTCCCTTTCATACTTTGGAGAAGGAAATGGCAACCCGCTCCAGTGTTCTTGCCTGGAGAATCGCAGGGATGGTGGAGCCAGATGGGCTGCCATCTATGGGGTCGCACAGAGTCGGACACGACTGAAGTGACTTAGCAGCAGCGGCAGCATACTGTATTGGTGTTTTTCTTTCTGGCTTACTTCACTCTGTATAATAGACTCCAGTTTCATCCACCTCATTAGAACTGATTCAACTGTATTCTTTTTAATGGCTGAGTAACACTCCATTGTGTATATGTTTCACAGCTTTCTTATCCATTCATCTGCAGATGGACATCTAGGTTGCTTCCATGTCCTGGCTATTATAAACAGTGCTGTGATGAACATTGAGGGACAAGTGTCTTTTCTATTCTGGTTTCCTTGGTGTGTATGCCCAGCAGTGGGATTGCTGAGTCATAAGGCAGTTCTATTTCCAGTTTTTTAAGGAATCTCCACAATGTTCTCCATAGTGGCTGTACTAGTTTGCATTCCTACCAACAGTATAAGAGGCTTCCCTTTTTTCCACACCCTCTCCAGCATTTATTGCTTGTAGACTTTTGGATCACAGCCATTCTGACTGGCATGAAATGGTACCTCATTGTGGTTTTGATTTGCATTTCTCTGATAATGAGTGATGTTGAGCATCTTTTTATGTGTTTGTTAGCCATCTGTATGTCTTCTTTGGAGAAATGTCTATTTAGTTCTTTGGCCCATTTTTTGATTGGGTCATTTATTTTTCTGGAATTGAGCTGCAGGAGTTGCTTGTATATTTTTGAGATTAGTTGTTTGTCAGTTGCTTCATTTGCTACTATTTTCTCCCATTCTGAAGGCTGTCTTTCCACCAGCCTTTTAGTTTCCTTTGTTGTGCAGAAGCTTTTAAGTTTAGTTAGGTCCCATTTGTTTATTTTTGCTTTTATTTCCA
>SJYX01017603.1:338868-350323 GCA_006410675.1 Oreotragus oreotragus | reverse complement strand
TAACTCTACACCTAAAGCAACTAGAAAAGGAAGAAATGGAGAACCCCAGAGTTAGTAGAAGGAAAGAAATCTTAAAAATTAGGGCAGAAATAAATGCAAAAGAAACAAAAGAGACCATAGCAAAAATCAACAAAGCCAAAAGCTGGTTTTTTGAAAAGATAAATAAAATTGACAAACCATTAGCCAGACTCATCAAGAAACAAAGGGAGAAAAATCAAATCAATAAAATCAGAAATGAAAATGGAGAGATCACAACAGACAACACAGAAATACAAAGAATCATAAGAGACTACTATCAGCAATTATATGCCAATAAATTGGACAACGTGGAAGAAATGGACAAATTCTTAGAAAAATACAACTTTCCAAAACTGAACCAGGAAGAAATAGAAAATCTTAACAGACCCATCACAAGCACGGAAATTGAAACTGTAATCAGAAATCTTCCAGCAAACAAAAGCCCAGGTCCAGACGACTTCACAGCTGAATTCTACCCAAAATTTAGAGAAGAGCCAACGCCTATCCTACTCAAACGCTTTCAGAAAATTGCAGAGGAAGGTAAACTTCCAAACTCATTCTACGAGGCCACCATCATCCTATACCAAAACCTGACAAAGATGCCACACAAAAAAAGAAAACTACAGGCCAATATCACTGATGAACATAGATGCAAAAATCCTTAACAAAATTCTAGCCATCAGAATCCAACAACACATCAAAAAGATCATACACCATGACCAGGTGGGCTTTATCACAGGGATGCAAGGATTCTTCAGTATCTGCAAATCAATCAATGTAATTCACCACATTAACAAATTGAAAAATAAAAGCCATATGAACTTTTTAATCTTTTCTGTCACAACTTCCTGGGCTTCCCAGGTGGCTCAGTGGTAAAGAACCCACCTGCAATGCAGGAGCTGTCGGAGATGTGGGTTTGATCCCTGGGTCAGGAAGATCCCCTGGAGTAGGAAATGGCAACTCACTCCAGTATTCTTGCCAGGAAAATCCCATGGACAGAGGAGCCTGGAGGGCTACAGTCTACGGGGTCACAAAGAGTTGAGCATGACTGAAATGACTGAGCATGCATGCATCACAACTTCCTGTGAAAAGTCTGGCCTCTCAACCTTATTTATTCCATCTCCTAGGGTGGGCATTTTGGCATGCCTGAGAGAGTGGTCCAATATTGAAAGAACTTTTCTTTATCAAGCCTACTAATCTAGCCCCCCTGAATCTCCCTCAGAATCCAAGCCACATCATGCTCCTCCAGCCCCTCCTGTATCTGTTGCCTAGGCTGTGGGTATAGACTCTTCTTCCTTCCTTTATCAAGCCAAGCACATGACACCTGGGTTACTTATGCCGGTGCTCACAGGAGTGAGTAGCAAAGACCAGAGCATAACCCAGCTCATCTGCATCTCCTGCTGTCTCTAGGACATCACTGCTGCCCAATGACTATGCCCTGATTCCCTGATTCTAAGTATGTGGCATGGCTCTGCTGGTCTAGAATGCATTCAGCATGACAGTATTCACATTTAAAACACAGGTTAATTCTTCAACAGACTGTCTTCCACAAAAGGTGCTTCTGGGCACCTCAGAGGATATAGCTGACCCAATTCAAGGAGTTCTCAAACCATATTTCAGAGTATTGTTTTTCCAGCCTTATTGTGCTGCCACTTGCATTTTCAATCAAGGCATCCTTACTTTGAAAGAGATGCCCTTGTCCCCAAAATACCACTCAAGTACTTAGGTGGGAGGAAAGAAGTATTGTGCTGAGGAGAGAAGAATGGTAGGAAATGTTGTCATGTATAAAGTGAATGAAAGTCATAGAAATAAGAATGTACCAATAGTTCCTTCACTCCACAAACCTTTATTGAGCACCAACTGTATGCAGACACTGTGCTAGACTCGGCGAGAAGCAGAAGCATGGTGTGATAGGGTGGGAAACGCATAATTACTCAGTTGTTTTCCTGAGTCTGAATCCTGGCAACAGTGAGTTTGGGGGGCACTTGACACTATCTGAGCCTTGAGGAATTCCTCTGTTCAATGGAGATGAACAATCTCAAGAGGCTATTGTGAGAAGCCTTTAGAACATAGCTATCCAAAAGCTTTCCAAGTTGTAAAACATTTTCTGTAGGCTAACGCTGGCCACTGAAAGAAAGCCCAGGCTGTGCTTTCGAATAAATATCTAGAAGGGAACGTAAGACGTTAAACAATCATGGAAAATACAGGTTACAAAAAATAAGTAAGGACCCAAAAAAGGGCAAAGAATTTTACCTTTGCCAGCCATGAGGGATGATCAGCATTTATAAATTCTAGGAATAGCACATAGTGTTGGGGGAAGGGCAGGTGCTAGGTTGCAGCTGGTTCTATATAGTTCTATCCAAACTATAAAGTTTGGATGTTAGATTTTGAACAATCTTTCCCAAACTTCAGTCATTTACATGCCATTCCATTATCTTTGCCAAATCTGCATGCTCCCTATAATATTACCAACTAGATACTTTCCTTCAAATGTTTGCATTTTACTCACTTTTACTTATAGCCTTGTCTTTCTGAATTATTGTTTTCTCTGGACATATGCCCGGGGTGGGATTGCTGGATCAAATGGTAGCTCTATTTTCAGCTTTTTTGAGGAACCTCCAAATTGTTTTCCATAGTGGCCACACAAATTTACATTCCCACCGATAGTGTAGAAAGGTTCCCATCTCTCTACACCTTCTCCAGCACTTATTATTTGTAGATTTTTTAATGGTGGACATTCTGACCAGTGTGAAGTGTTACCTCATTGTAGCTTTGATTTGCACTTCTCTTATAATGAGCGATGTTGAGCCTCTTTTCATGTGCCTGTTGGCCATTTGCATGTCTTGGAAGAAATGTCTCTTTATGTCTTCTCCCCATTTTTCAATTCGAGTTGTGTGTTTTTTTGTTATTGAATTATATGAGCTGTTTATATATTTTGGAAATTAAGCCCTTGTCAATTGCACCGTTTGTGATACATTGTTTTTTCATTTTGTTTATGGTTTTCTTTGCTGTGCAAACACGTCTAAGTTTGATTAGGTCCCATTTGTTTATTTCTATTGCCTTGGGAGACTGACCTAAGAAAACATTGGTACAAGGTACATCAGAGAATATTTTACCTAACTCATAGCCTTATAATAAGCAATAATAAGTGCCAATGCACAAGCTGATTCAGCTAGGTAATTACCTTTCTAAGACATGTGAAGATTTATTTATAACTATAAAACTATTCATTTGTGTCCCATCTAAAAATCTGTGAGTATGACCATGGTAAATAGGCCCACTGGAAAGGGAAGTCATTGTGAAGGGTTTTGTGGAGGACGGTATAGTTAGATTGGCCTCTAAAATACAGCTAGGAAGTTATTTCAATTGTTTTGTTTCCCCTTAACCTAGGGACAGAGGAGTGGGAATGCCAGGGAGAAGATGGACTCAAAGATCAACATGGTTGGAGATGGATTCTCAGAGCCAGGTGCTAGGTAGGATGTGTGGGATCAGGGAAAAGAAGGGGTCCAAGAGTAGATCAGAGTTTTAAATCCAGATGCTAAAGCCCCTAGAAACAGAAAACTCCCTCCATCTTCATGGATTAACAAAAAAGATGAACTTAACATAAATTAATTCAACCTAAACTTAACGTAAATTCTGGGCCACTTCTTTGAAAAAATAGGAATAAATGAATAGGATAATTCATATATAAAGGTTAAAAATATCTGAGGGAAATTGGCTTTTGATGCTCCAGGTGTTTTCACTCACTCATTTAAGGGCATTGTCCCATCAGGAACCCATTTGTGAAATGCACTATGAATAGGACAAGCAAGCTACAAAAAAAAGAGGTCCAATCAGCCAAGAATATATGAAGAAATACTAAGACTTACCAAGGAAAATAATGTCAGACTATGCAACGTGTTACTGTTGTTGATACCAATGAGGGTTCTTAGCCTTCCTCAATCAGTAGAGATTGGTAAAAGGCTGGACAAGAAATTCAGGCAAGGCTTTATTGGTCCCTGCTGCAGCAGAGGGAAACCAGAATAAGTTATAGTTTCCCTTGCTCGCTCCCCTGCTGAGGGGGGCAAGCTGGTTCCTCAGACAGGGAGGGGTAGAGGGGCGGCTTAGGTGGCATTGCGTACAGGGGCATGTGCAGTATCTTGCCTTTGCTCCACGCTCTTCTGAAGTGTCAGTCGGGGTTTTTTGGTCTTTTTGTACCTCGTTGTCCATAATTTGCCCTAACTGTGCATGCAATTTTTTAAGTCCCTTACAGTTTCTTTGTATTTTGTTGTTCAAGGAGATGTTTGTCCAGGTGCAAGCACTTCAGCAAAGGGTTCAGGGTCCCAGGTCCCAGATCATAGCCTGTCTCATTGTCAACTATCCAATAAGTCACTTTTATGACTTGTTCATCATTACGGCCTTCATCAGATATTTCCAGCCCCCTCTCCCTCAAGGACACGTGAAAATCTATATTTCCTGGCTCCCTGTGGATGGAGCCCTGTTACTGGTTTGGGTCAATAAGCTATGAGCAGAAGGGGACATTAGTTGCTTGTGAGCCAGCTCACTGAGTGGGAGATGCCCAGAGCTCTCTCTCCATCTGTAACAGTGACCAAGCCACATTCTTAACAGCAAATGCTCAGTCATCCCAATGTGAGGACCCCTGGAGCAGAGCCCAGCTGTCACAGGGTGGACATGAGCATAAGCAAGAAGTAAATTTAGGCTGTCACAAATCGTTATGGATTGGGTTGGTTAATAAGCCTACCAATGGGCTCAATGATCATACTTAAGGCTCTCAAGGAAAAGATACAACAGAAACAGAATGTAAATTCCTCTAGTGAATTTAAAAAATAGTTATCCCCCTCGACTCAATCATTCCACTTATGAGAGTATATCCAAGAATAAAAGGAAAAACATAATATGGGGGAAAGATTTATAGTCAAAGTATGGACTAATGGCCAAAAGCATGGCTTTTGTCAAGCTGACATCCATTTCAATTCTGGCATTACCCCCTCGCCAGCTATGCAACCTTCGGTGGCTTATTTAGCTGTCTAAACCTTTGTTTCTTGATCTGTATGATGGGGAAGCTAATATTTCCTTGCCTCACAGAGTTACTCAAGAATAAATTATATACTGTATGTAAAAACTTTAACAAGAAAGTAAGTATACAGTAAGCAGCACACATCGGTGAGCCACACACATACACACACTTATGCACTAATGTTACTTTCTTCATTACACTAGGGGAAAAATAGGCATAACCAAATGAGCAACCAAAAAGGAACAATAAAGGATAGTAAGCCCCACAAAATGCATATGATACCATGAGAAAATGCTTCTGTGATCATTGTTCTCGCTGTTATTTAGTCACTCAGTCATGTCCGACTCACTGCAACCACATGGACTACAGCGTGCCAGGCTTCCCAGTCCATCACCATCCTCAGAGCTTGCTCAAACTCATGTCCATTGAGTTGGTGATGCCATCCAACCATGCCCTTCTCTGTCATCCCCTTCTCCTCCTACCTTCAATCTTTCCCAGCATCAGGGTCTTTTCTAACGAGTCGGCTCTTTGCATCAGGTGGCCAAAGTATTGGAGCTTCAGCTTGAGCATCAGTCCTTCCAATGAATATTCAGGGTTGATTTCCTTTAGGATGGACTGATTTGATCTCCTTGCAGTCCAGGGACCATCAAGAGTATTCTCTACCACCACAGTTCAAAAGCATCAGTTCTGCAGTGCTCAGCCTTCTTTATGGTCCAACTCTCTCATCCATACATGACTATTGGAAAAACCATAGCTTTGGCTATACGGATCTTTGTTGGCAAAGTAATGTCTCTGCTTTTCAATATGCTGTCTGGGTTTGTCATATCTTTTCTTCCAAGGAGAAAGTTTAAAAGAATAAGACAAAATTGGTTACACAATATAATCACAGTTATGGATAAACAGGAATAGAAAAATTTATAAAAGAAAATAAAACAAGATTATAATGAGCTGTATTTGGAAAGTGAAATTATTGGTGATTTTTTTCCCATTTTTTGTTTTGTTTTCCAAATTTCCTTTCTTAAGCCATATGCATGGAGCTGAAAAGCAGAATTCTCCAGTCTTGAATCCCAGCCTCTGACTCATTAGCTGTGTGACACTGGACTAATTGCATAACCTCACTGGACAGGGTTCCTTATGTGAACCTATATTTGCCTATATCATGGTGTAGTTCAAGGTAATGAGCTAAAAGATCTTTTCAAGTTGTAAGTGTAGTGCTTCCCTGATGGCTCAGATAGTAAAGAATCCACCCGCAATGCAGGAGACCTGGGTTCAATCCCTGGATCGGAAAGATCCCCTGGAGAAGAAAGGGGCAACACATTCCAGTATTCTTGCCTGGAGAATTCCATGGGCAGAGGAGCCTGGCGGGCTACAGTCCATGGGGTCGCAAAGAGTCAGACACAACTGAGCGACTAACACAAACANATCCCTGGATCGGAAAGATCCCCTGGAGAAGAAAGGGGCAACACATTCCAGTATTCTTGCCTGGAGAATTCCATGGGCAGAGGAGCCTGGCGGGCTACAGTCCATGGGGTCGCAAAGAGTCAGACACAACTGAGCGACTAACACAAACAAACACACACACACACACACACACCTTATTTATACCTTATAAGTATAATGTCGGGATCATAGTAAATAGTTAATAAATATTATCTATTTTTATTGAAATTATCATTAGATATTCCTTTCATAATGTAGGAAAGAATGATACTTTAAGATCTAAGATAAAGCCTCTCATAGCAGAAGATTATGACCTATGTCTAGCGCCCATTGGCTTGTAGTTCATGGTCCAGGGCAGAACGAGGCAATGAGCAAGCAGGTCATGGGCATACATAAAGTACAAAGAGATCAAGCCCCCAGGTTAAGAAAAACAGAATGGTCCAAATATTGTCCCAAGAAAGGCACTTGGCTTAGAGCAACCACCTCCCCAAGGTCAGGGCCAGCATGTCAGCAACACACAGAACCCTCTCCCTGACAGCTGCCCCTGCAGCAGCTGGCTTACCCCCATGATGGATGGGAATTACAGCCATTTTCAAGAGACTAACAGAAGGCAGGCTGTGTCCGGATAAGCTATAACAACAGTAGTAAAGTTCTAAGGAGACCAAAGGGTCCCCACATCCATACACTTCCCCCAGCCGTGGCTACGGTAATTATGATAGTGACAGCTGGGCAGCCCAGGGACATGACTGGAATAGGCCAAAGCGTGGACATATGGTGCTGCTGTTGAGCAAGGCTGGCCCACCCCTCCCTCCCCAGCTGCCCAAATTCAGCCTACATCCTCAGGCCTGACTGTCAAGAGGCCAGGAAAGAGATCAGCTGAGCACTGTTGGTGCAGGCACAGGGGAAGGAGGCTGGACCTCATCAGGACTTCACGGTACCTGGAGCCAGACACACAACTGCCAGCTCGGTCTTTAATGGCAGTGATGTGCTCCAGGACTCTCTCTTGCTGGGTGTGTTCTGATTCCCGGGCCCTCCACACTGGGTCCGTGCTCCCAGAACCTGCTCGAGTCATCCCTCCAGGGACCTCATAGCTAGGCTCCTCTGCTATGAGAAAAGACCCAGAATCATCTGCTCTCAGACCAAATGAATCAATAGTCTCTCCTCTCCTGCAGCCGTCCCTTGATTGCATGTCTATTTGAGGCCATCCCTAGCATGCACTGTGTCTGTCTCCCCTCTAAGCCTCTTATCAAAAGAGACTGACTCTTCTTCATTTTAAGTTCAATCATTTATTCAATTGTTTGTTCAAAACTGAGTACCTACAGTAAGCTGTGAACCATAGTGGGTACCAGCCAAGACAGACACACCATCCTGGGACTGAGTGGCCTCAGACAAAGACACAACTAAATGAGAAATAATAAGCAAAACCCTGGGTTTAGAGGATGTACCATAACGTATGGAAAGGAGACTATCAAGTCTTAAGAAATCAAGGAAGGCTTCCTGAAGGAAGTGTGAGTAGGTGTTAAGTGAGTTAATAATTGTCTAAGGGGAGGAGACTATGGTAGAGGAAGAATCAGGAGGTCTGGGAGAATAGTGAGGGGCTTTGAAGGACTTTGATCATAGTGGAGACAGGAAGTCACTTGAAGGATTCAAGTTGGAGAAAGAAGCAAGCAGGACTGGAGTCCAGAAATGGGCTCAGTGGGCCCAGGTTTAGCACAAGGCCTGGAGCACAGCAGTTGCTCTGTACGTTGACCTAAACTAAGGGAGATAGAAGCAGAATGGGCAGTGTGCTGGTGGGGCCTTCCAGGGCTTTCCTCACCCTATTACCCAAAGCACCCGTGTTCAATCTGTCCTACAGTTACCTATCTTGAGTGCCAACTCTCTGGACAGCTTTCAGAGAGAATCCATTTTCTACAAACATCCGCTTGCACCTTCCTTGGCCTCTGCAGTAGCGACAGTCCAGGCAGAAAGGGATTTGTCAGGCTCCATACCTCCCATCCAGGAGCAGGCCACTGGGATGGCAGAGAAGTTAGGTCTGCCAGTCACGGAGAGGGGCATGAACACTGTGCGGTCCCCTGCAGATCTGGGGAGCCTGACCAAATGATTGCCACAGAGCTTGCTAACCCTAGTCTGTGGGTCTGCATTTAATTCCTGATCTACTGGCTAAGCATTTAGGGTGCTGTCACTCCAGCCCTGTGTTTATACAGCTAAATGCCTCTCCTCCTATTGACACAAGGCTGCTCCACCTCGAAGAATGCCATGTATCTCAGATTGATGAAGCTTCCTGACCCTCTTCAGCCCCTGGCAGCTGCAGGGTTCCAGCCATTCTGCCCAGTGAGCCTCACCTCTGTTAATTAAGGACCACCATGTGGGGAGATTATATAGCCAATGCTAAATACTTTCCCCAAATCTCAGCTCCCAAATTCCCTAGGAGGTGGCTTCTGAAAATTGAAAGATAATATTTTTACCAGTAGGTTTTCTATCTTTCTGCTTACAAAATTACTACCTGCTCATTATAGAAAATGTTGAAACACACACACTCACAGAAGAAAATCAAAATGGCTCATGATCCCTCCATCTGGACATTAGCACTGATAACATTTAAATGCATATGCAGGTTTCTTCTGAGTATGTATTTACATACTTGAACTTTAACATCCATTTCACCTAACACACTGGGACTAAGGTCATGCCAATACATTATTTTCTTCAATGTCACTATAAGCCACCACATGATTTTCTACCAGGTAGATGTCTTATACTTTAACCAAGCTTCTATTGCACTCAATTTTATGGTCGCTACTATAATCAATACTGATTTCATTAGTATAAACATATGAATGAGAATAACTCATCAAAAGAATTTCTCTTTTTCAATACTTTGGTTATACATTGCAAAATCACACTTCGGAAGTGCATTATATTACCATTTCACCAACAAAATAAACCCTATACCACTGTTTGATATGTTAATAGTCAGTACTATCATTTGAAAGAAATCTTGTCATCTCCACCGTAGTCAGCTCCACTACCATCGTCATCATCATCACCATCACCATCGTGATATTACAATAAATTAATACTTATCTAGAACTTTCGATGTTCCTGGCACTGAGCTAAATGCATTGCATTTATCATTTCCTCTTTTGGTGACTCTTTAACTTAGTAAAGATTGAACTTTTTCTCTTACATTCCTCAGCCACAGTGATCCCGCACTTTAAAATTTCCTATTAATATTCTTTGCACATTTTATGTTACATGTTTGTCCTTTGATTATTGATTTGTAAGCACTCTAGTATAATAATGATACTAAATACTTTTGTTGCAAAAATTTCCCCTCAGCTTGTGGTCTAATATTTTTTTGTTTTGTTGATAATTATTTCAACATAAAGAACTTGGTCACATTGTAGTAGTGAAATCCATCGGTCTTTTATTTTGTGGACTATGCCTTTATATATACTCTTAGGAAGTACTTGTACATCATGACTTTACATAAATGTTCATGTGTGTTCTTAAAAATCTTTCTATGGTTTCAGATTTCATATTTAAATATTTTATCAATTTGGAATTGGGAAGGAGGAAAAAGAAACCCATGCTGGTTTTGCTGCCACACGTCAACCTGCAAAATGTATTGTCACAGTACATGATAATTGCTTAGTTAAGATGAAAAAGGTATTTAGATTTGTCCAAAATATTTTGAGAAAGAGACCCTATTCATGTAACTCTTATTATAGCATATTGTTATAATGGCTCTATCTTGTTGGTTAGGAAACTCCTACTGCGCCTACGCCTAATTTATAAATTAAACTTCATCATCTATATCTATGTATAGGAAAAAACGTAATCTCTTTATGATTTGGTACTATCTGTGAATTTCAGGTATCTGCTGGGAGTCCTGGAACATATTCTCACAAGTAAGCGGGGACCACCATATACAAAGCTACAAGTGTGTCATTGAATGTTCTTTACTCAGTCTTGCAAGCCCCTCCTTACCTGTCGATTTTCTTTTGCAAAATGTTCTTGGCAATTCTGAAGTTCCAGATGAGTTTCATAGTAATTTTACAAAGCACTACCCCCTCCAAAGTCCTGCAAGTATTGTGATTTGAAAAAGTGAAAGTTAGTCACTTAGTCATGTCCAACTCTTGGTGACCCTGTAGACTGTAGCCCACAAGGTTCCTCTGTCCATGGAATTCTCTAGGCAAGAATACTGGAGTGGGCTGCCATTAGATTTCATTAAACTTCTAGATATTAGAGAAATGGTTGATAACTTCCATCTCCTTTTTAATTTTAATTCAATAACATGGCACAATTTTCCATTTGCAGTCCTTATTCTTCTTTCATCACAGTTTCTACACTTTCCTGTGAACTTTATCCTAGACATTTACATTTGGGTTGCTATTGTGAATGGTATTTGTTAAGATCATTATATCATTGGTATGTAGAAATATTATAACTTATTTGTGTGTTTACTTTGGCCAGACATTATTTCTGGATTCACCAAACAGTGTAGTAGTTTTTCAGTGTATTCCCTTGGGTTGTCCAGATACATAATTCTGTAACACATAAATGACAATAACTGTGTCATTTCCTTTCAAATAGTCATCCCTCTTATTTTTTATTATTGTTTTATTCCATTGGTCATGATTTAAAGAACCATATTAAATATGGCAGGGATTGTAAGAATTCTCTTTTAGGTACAAAATGTTTTTAGTTTTTCATCCTTAAATGTGATTCAGCTCTTATTTTGGAAGCAAAATCATCTTTCTTGATAAAGAAAGTTTAATTTCTATTATACTCATAAAGCTTTGGATTTTGTTGCTTGGAATGTGTGTTCAGTTCAGTTCAGTTGTTCAGTCGTGTCCAACTCTTTGCGATCCCATGAATTGCAGCACACCAGGCCTCCCTGTCCATCAACTCCTGGAGTTCATCCAAACTCATATCCATCGAGTCAGTGATGCCATCCAACCATCTCATTCTCTGTCG
>SJYX01017603.1:274312-336378 GCA_006410675.1 Oreotragus oreotragus | reverse complement strand
TATACAATGTCATGAACCTCTGTCCATAGTTCATAAGGCACTCTATCTATCAGATCTAGTCCCTTAAATCTATTTCTCACTTCCCACTGTATAATCATAAGGGATTTGATTTAGGTCATACCTGAATGGTCTAGTGGTTTTCCCTACTTTCTTCAATTTAAGTCTGAATTTGGCAAGAAAGAGTTCATGATCTGAGCCACAGTCAGCTCCCGGTCTTGTTTTTGCTGACTGTATAGAGCTTCTCCATCTGTGGCTGCAAAGAATATAATCAATCTGATTTCAGTGTTGACGTCCATGTGTAGAGTCGTCTCTTGTGTTGTTGGAAGAGGGTGTGATTATAAATCATTTCAATAGGATATGTATGTAAATTTTCTCTTTTGCTATATTAATACATGTAAATCTTTAAGCTCCAATCTCTTAATGGAAAAAACACTTCTTTAATCAAAGAATATTATTCTCCTGTTAAATTTTTCATCATATATCATTTAATATTTCCATATTACACTCAAAAGTGAACTATCTTTTCTGAATTTTCTTTGCCCATCTATGGTATTAAACTTACCATCACCTCTTAAAATAAACTGAGCAGTGTTTATAGGGGTCACTATGTTGTAAAACTATCTGTGTAAAAAATACACTTCTGATAAAGCATTTTGTGTTTGCTCTCTATTGGAAGTAAAGTTTTGATAATATTAAGCATTTCTATTTTATTTATTTGTGCAAGAGTTTTGTAGTCTTAGGCTGATTTTGTATAATAAAGGTTTTTCTTAAAAAAATTCATATATACATTCACTAACTTATTTATTGTAAAAATAATATTTTTAAAGATTTGGTTACTTTCATATTCTCTATATTCTCTGTGTTGTACAATGTATCCTTGTAACTTATTTTATATATAATAGTACCTCTTAGTCTCCTACCCCTGTATTTCCTCCTTTCTCTCTCCCCTCTGGTAACCACTGGTTTGTTCTCTCTATATATGAGTTTATTTCTTTTTTTATTATATTCACTAGTTGTTGCATTTTTTAGATTCATATGTAAGCAATATCATTATAGTATTTGCCTTATATATAATCACATCTTCTTTATCCATTCATCTGTTGATGGACACTGTGGTTGCATCCACATTTTGGACATTGTAAATAATGCTGCTATGAACATTGAGATGCACGTATCATTTCAAATAAAATAACTATACTATCCAAGGCAGTCTTCAGATTCAATACAATCCCTATCAAAATACCAATGGCATTTTTCACAGAACTCGAACAAATCATTTCAAATTATGTATGAAAATATGAAAGATTCCAAATAGCCAAAATAATCTGGAGAAAGAATAGAGTTGGAGGACTCATACTATCTGAGTTCAGACTGTACTACAAAGCCACAGTAATCAAAACTGTATGGTACTTGTACAAAAATAGACACAAAGATCAACGGAACAGAATAGAATCCAGAAACTAACTCACATACTTATGGTCAATTGGCAAAGGAGGCAAGAGTATACAATTGAAGAAATGTGTTCTTGCCTGGAGAATCCCAGGGACAGGGAAGCCTTGTATCTGGGGTCGCACAGAGTTGGACACGACTGAAGTGACTTAGCAGCAGCAGCAGTCTCTTCAAACAGTTTTTCTGGGAAAATTGGACAGCTGCATGTAAAAGAATGTAAATTATCTAACACCATACACAAAAATAAACTCATAATGGATTAAAGACCTAAATGTGGAACTAAAAACTATAACACAGGGAGAACACTCTTTGATATAAATAGTAGCAATATTTTTTTGGATCTCTTTCCTAAGGCAAAGGAAATAAAAGCAAAGCTGAATAGATGAGACCTAATCAAACTTAAAAGTTTTTGTACTGCAAAAGAAACCATCAACAAAGTAGGAAGACAAGCAGCCAATTAAACAGGAGACAATTTTTATAAACATGTCTGATAAGGGGTTAATATCCAAAATATGCACTCAGTTCATACAACTTAATATCACCGAAAAGTCAAACAACTTGATTGAAAAGTGCGCAGAAGTCCTGAATAGACATTATTCCAAACAGAAAATGCAGATGGCCAATAGACACATGAAAAGGTGTCAACATCGCAAATCATCAAGGAAATGAAAATCAAAACTACAATGAGATATTACCTCACATCTGTCAGGATGGCTATCATCAAAAATGATACAAATAACAAATGTTGGTGAGGATGTGGAGGAAGGGGAACATTCATACACTGTTGGTGGCAATGTAAGTTGGGGCAGTCTCTGTGGAAAACAGTATGGAGCTTTCTCAAAAAAACTGAGATACCCAGCAATTCCACTGCTGGGTATGTATCTTCAAAAATCCAATCCTCTGCTTTTAAACATTTAATTAACCAAAGCAAACAAAAGAAAGAAGGGACTGAGATGATTCAGTGCAAACTGCTTATGCTTTTCACCTATTTTTGTATTAGTGTCATCTTTTTCTTATTGATTAAAAATACTTATATAGTAATTTGATTAAAGCATTATTGGATATTATAAATTTTCTTGATTTGTTATTTGTGCTTTATTTTAAATAAAATTTGCTGTATATTTATAAAAATGTAGGTAAACAAATCAGTCTTATCCATAGAAAAAACTTATGGACTTCTGCCCCCAAGTTTTAGCTCTAAGAATAGTTTTTATTTAATTGTGTTAGCCAAAGAAACTCTGTAACGCCAGTGGCTTCTTAAAATTTTGCTTATTAATGCACACAGAATTAACATGGCACAACATTCAAACTTTTTGTAAGAATCGTGACAATTTCTCTGCATATTTTTACTTAGAATTTTAAAAATCAACTTTGAAATTTCTGCAACATTTATTATTAAGCATATGTCACCCATTTTTACCTTAAAATAATACATAGTAGTGTTCATGAGAATTAAGTGTATTTCTGAGGACAGATTTCTTAAAAAAATCTGTTCATGCCTCCTAGAACTGGTATTTAAATTCAAAGACTTCTATGTTGTTTTCTTCAAGCATTTGATCACTGTAATCATTAAGTACAGTACCTGAGAAATATGAAATTACCAACTGTACTTAAAGTGAAATATATGGATAAATAAAATGTGTTAATATATGTTAACATTTTTAATTTTGCCGATTGACAGAATATGTTACATGAGCTTGAGCTCATGCACCAAGATTTTTATATACTCAGTTCATTTATAAACTTGGACCTCATATTCAATTTCATTGTCTCACTTTGTATTTATGGAAATAGTACCATGCCACTTTGATATTCATTGCTTAATAATATTAAGAAAATATGTCAATATAATACATTTACTTCCCTCCCCACTGACTCCCATTTGTCTTTATTCAAAATTTTTGTTTTATCCTTTCATATTTATTTTTCCAGCTAAACTTTAAATTATCTTGTCAATTTCAAAAAGGAAGTAAGGAGGGGAGAGATGGAGAAGAAAGGAATTACATCAAAGTCTTGCCTGGCATTGTTTTAATGTTGCAAGTTCTTTAGTGGCGCAGACTTCCCTCTCCTCCGTACCTAATGTGGGCATCCCCATCTTTCATGTTCTTCCCATGGTTTTCTTTGTGGTCTCTATCAAAACATGACATTGGATGATACAATTGTTGGTTTGTATATGCTACTATCCATCCCCCCAACTGAAATATATACTCCGTGAAGGCAGGGACTCCCTCCAGGTCATCACTGTAATTTTAGTGCCGCCCACGAAATGTATACTCCACACATATTTCTTAATATGTACGTCTTCATTCATGGGTTTGGCTGCATCAGGTTTCAGCTGTGGCACTTGCGATCTTCGCTGTGCCATGCAGGATCTTTCCTTGTGGGGCATGGATTCTCTACTTCTGTCTCGTGGACTCAGTAGTGCTTGTGTGGCTTTCAGTTCCTCCACAGCACGTGGGATCTTGGTTCCCTGACCAGGGATCAACCTAGAGTCCCCTGCACTGGAAGTGGATTCTTAACCACTGGACCACCAGGGAAGTCCTTCAAATATTTCTTAGTTGGGTGCTTCGTACTCACAGTTATTGAGTTGATTTTCAGATTTTTCAAGAATATAAACATCAATGCAAACAGTGATGAATACACCTCTTTTTGACTTTTAGCTCATGTCATTTTCCTATCTAATTATACTACCTAACAACTTCATAATTATACTAAATAACAGCAACAATTGAATACATCCTTATCATGCTACTGATTTTAAAGAGCTTTTTTAGCATCTCACCTGGTGCTATCTGCCATTTGAAATAGATATATTTGTTAATCACGTTAAGGAAAAATATGCTTCTTTACCTATTTTACTGAGAAAATTCAGGAGAAGCCCTTTAATTTTTTTCTATGTTAGGTAATAGTAGTGATAGAAGCTACCCTTATCTTAATGCACATTTTGTTGTAAATGTTTTGATCATTTTGCCATTAAGCACAATGTCAGCTATTGTTTTTGAAACAGGTATATTTATTTTTACTGTGTTAACAAGAATATTCTTTATTCCATAGATGTTCCTTAAAGGTTGAAAAGAAAGAGAAATGCCTGGGCCTATAGCTCCTTGAGGTGTTTCTTTACCAAAGTTTTCAACTCATAGCACAATTACGTATTTATTCAGCTTTTCTTTGTTTATCAAGTCAATCTTCATATTTCCCTGTAAAATTATCAATTTCATCCATGTTGTCATCAAGTTTTTATATCAGTTTTACAAAGTGGTCCCTTCTTAGCCTTTCAAGCCTCTGTGTTTGCGGGTCTTGCCTCCTTGTTATACTTTAGTACCTTTTTTTTTTTAATTTGAGTTTTTCTAGAAATTTAGCTAGCTTCCCATATTTTAATCCAACTTTCAGTCAACTGTTTTTCTGGTCTCTAATTCATCAAATTTCAGCTTTTTTTTTTTTTCACTATTACTGTTACTTTCTCTTTTGCTTTGGTTGAATCTGTTGCTTTTTATCAACTTTTCAAGCTGAATCCTTAAATTAACTTATTTTCCTTTTTGTTTTGCTTGATTCTCAAAAGGTGAAAAATATGAATTCTTTCCTCAGTGTAGGACTGAAAGGGAGATATTTTGTAATTGCAGTTTTGATTTTGTGTTTAGCCCAAGGGTTTGTTTTGCCTTGTTCTGAAGACACATATTCTTGTTTTAAATTCTAACCAATGGTTAGGTAGAGAGGGCATTTTTTAAATTTGCTATCTGATATTATTTTTCACATGGTCAAAGAATGTAACTTGCAACATATCTACTTTTAAAAATCTACTGATATTTTGATGGCCTAATTTGTGTTCAATGAGAAGAGAATGGTTTCCCCTCAGAGGTCAAGGCACTGGTGTAGATTTCAAAGTTCAGACTAAACACCTCTTTGGTTTGCTTGGCAGGTCAAGGACTGAGAATGTGCCTTCATTAGGCTCTATCATTACAACTGAGCTTTTGTTCATTTATCTACTGATATTTTGATGGCCTAATTTGTGTTCAATGAGAAGAGAATGGTTTCCCCTCAGAGGTCAAGGCACTGGTGTAGATTTCAAAGTTCAGACTAAACACCTCTTTGGTTTGCTTGGCAGGTCAAGGACTGAGAATGTGCCTTCATTAGGCTCTATCATTACAACTGAGCTTTTGTTCATTTCCTCCTATTTCTTTGTGCAATTTAGTACTTTGTAATTTTGTGCATAACCGTCCAAGACAGTTACTCGTTGTTTTGAACTGTGACTTACATCACTCTGGGACTCCTTTTGTTTTCCTTTGTTTCGGAAGACAAGTATTATTGTTTTAAATTCTAAACCTTTTTTAAAAATTGACTATTGTTTTAGAGGAGTTTTATGTTCGCACTGAAATTGGGGGAATACACAGAGATTTCCAGTATGCCTTCTATCCCCCCCACATGCATTTTTAACATCCCCCACCAAAGCAATACATTTGTTACAGTTGAAAAATCTACACTGATACATGATACTCATCCAAAGCCCATAGCTTACATTATGGTTCACTTTGTTGTACATGTAATGGGTTAGGACAAATGCATAACTATAGTACCCATTATTATGGTATCACACAGAAGATTTTCATTGCCCTAAGAATCTTCTGTGTGCCTCCTCTTTATCCCTCTCCTCCCCAACCTCTGGCAGTTGCTGGTCTTCTTACTCTCCCCAAGTTGTCTTTTCTAGAATGTCATGTACTTAGAATAATGCAGTACTGTAGCCTGTTCAGATTGGCTACTCTCACTTAGTAACATGTATTTAAGTTTGGTTTGTATGTAAATTTACCTAATTTTTTAGAAAGCTGCCTTGCTGACAAACTTTCTTAAGCCCTTAAACCAACCTCTGCTTTCAAGTGATGGTTCAACTGAGTATGGAATTTCAGGTCAACTTGGTTTTTTTCTCCTGAAAACACTGAAAGCATTCTCTTCTAGAATCCAGTGATGCTTATCCTATGAGGTGATGGCTTCCTCTTTCTTTAAATTTTATGATAATGATATTAACAAACCCTGACTGAGAGATTAAGGTGTTCCAAGTCCTGCTCTGCATACAATATTCCCAGTGCCTTGGAATTTCTCAGTGATAAATCCAGTTGCAATGTCTTTTTCATTACTGTCTTGAGCACTCAGAGAACTGTTTCAATATAAAGACTGCTATCCTTTGGGGGAAGTTTCTTCTCTTGTTTCCTGTCCATTTTTTTTCTCTCTCAGCATCTTCTATTCTTTGCTACTAGTACTTTCAATAACAGGGATTAGCTCTCTTGAGAATTGATCCTTTATTTCTCCTATCTCTTGTTTCATACTTTCTTTTCTTTCCAGAATTTTTATTGCTTCTTTCATTTTACAATCATGTTTTTAATCTTCAACATATTTCTTGTTTTCTGAGTGATCCTTTTCCCTAAGCTATGTTCTTGTTCTTTGAATGTAACATCTTGAATGTTGCTCAGTTGTGCTTTTATAGTATATTTCTGTCCCGCTTTTTATCTTGGCCTTTTCGTTTTACCCACTACACACACATACACATACACACACACGGGTATCCTTGGTTGTCTGTTCATATACAAGAAGGATAGGATTCCTTCAAGAAAATTGGAGATAGCGAGGGAAGATTTCATGCAAAGATGGGCATGATAAGGGACAGAAACAGCAAGAATGGAACAAAAGCCAAAGAGACAAATAAGAGGTGGCAAGAGTACACAGAACTGTACCAAAAAAAAAAAAAAAAGTCTTAATGACAGGATAACCACAATGATGTGGTCACTTACATAGAGCCAGACATCCTGGAGTATGATGCCAAGTGGGCATTAGGAAGCATCACTGCAAAAAAAGCTAGTGGAGGTGATGAAATTCCAGTTGAGCTACTTCAAATCCTAAAAGATAATGCTATTAAAGTGCTACACTCAATATGCCAGCAAATTTGGAAAACTCAGCAGCGGCCACAAGACTGGAAAATGTCAGTTTTCATTTCAATACCAAAGAAAGGCAATGCCAAAGAGTGTTCAAAGTACTGCACAATTGTACTCATTTCACATACTAGCAAGGTCATTCTTGAAATCCTTCAAGCTAGGCTTCAACAGTACATGAACCTAAAACATCCAGATATACAAAGTGTATTTAGAAAAGGTAGAGGAACCAGAGATCAAATTGCCAACATCCTCTGGATCATAGAAAAAGCAAGAGAATTCCAGGAAAAAAACCTGCTTCATTGACTATGCTAAAGCCTCTGACTGTGTGGATCACAACAAACTGTGGAAATTCTTAAAGAAATGGGAATACCAGACCACCTTACCTGTCTCCTAAGAAACCTGTATGCAGGACAAAAAGCAACAGCTAGAACCAGATGTGGAACAACAGACTGGTTCAAAATTGGAAGAGGAGTATGTCAAGGGCATATATGACCACCCTGTTTATTTAACATATATACAGAACACATCATGCAAAATGCCAGGCAGAATGAATTATGAGCTGGAATCAAGACTGCTTGGAGAAATATCAACAACCTCAGATATGCAGATGATAGCACTCTAATGGCAGAAAGTGAAGAGGAACTAAAGAGCCTCTTGATGAAAGTGAAAGAGGAGAATGTAAAAGCTGGTTTAAAACTCAACATTCAAAAAACAAAGGTCATGGCATCCAGTCCCATCAATTCATGGCAAATAGATGGGGGAAAAGTGAAAACAGTGACAGGCTTTATTTTCTGGGGTTCCAAAATCCCTGTGGATGGTTGACTGCAGTCATGAAATTAATAGATACCTGTTCCTTAGAAGAAAAGCTATGACAAAACTAGACAGTGTATTAAGAAGCAGAGACATCACTTTGCCAACAAAGGTCCATCTAGTCAAAGCTATGGTTTTTCCAGTAGTCATGTATGGATGCGAGAGCTGAAGCATAATGAAGACTGAGTGCCAAAGAAATCATGCTTTTGAATTGTGGTGTTGGAGAAGACTCTTGAGAGTACCTTGGACAGCTAAGAGATCAAACCAGTCAATGCTAAAGGAAATAAATTCTGAATATTCATTGGAAACACTGATGCTTAAGCTGAAGCTCTGATACTTTGGTCACCTGATGCAAAGAGCCCCCATACTTTGAAAAAGACCCTAATGCTGGGAAAGATTGAAAGCAGGAGGAGAAGTGGGTAACAGAGGATGAGATGGTTGGATGGCATCACTGACTCAGTGGGCATGAGTTTGAACAAACTTCAGGAGTTAGTGAAGGACAGGGGAGCCTGGCTTACTACAGTCCATGGGGTTGCAAAAGGTTGGACACAACTTAGCGACTGAACCACAGTACTGTCAACTGCAGCTTTCTTTTGGTTTATATATCCTTTTTTTAATTAATTAATTTATTTTAACTGGGGGCTAACTACTTTACAATATTGTAGTGGCTTCTGCCATACACTGACACGAATCAGCCATGGGTGTACATGTGCCCCCATCCCAAACACTCCTCCCATCCCCCTCCCCTTCCCATCCATCTTTAGGACTATGTGGGAAAAGACGAGGGTGGGATGATTTGAGAAAATAGCACTGAAGCATGCATATTACCATATGTGAAACAGATCACTGGTCCAAGTTCGATGCATGAAACAGGGCGCTCAAAGCCAGTGCACTGGTTTATATATTCTTAATACATCCCCGTTAATTCCTTTATTCTTATATATTCTCTAAAAATTTACTTTCGTGTTTCTCCAAAGATAGAAAATCTTTCATTTCAATTTATTTTTTGATCCATGAAGGAGTTCCCCTCTAAGTTTCTCCTTTAAGATCAGGAATAACACAAATGTGTTCACTCTCACTACACCCATTCAGCATAGTACTGGAGGTCCTAATCATAGCAATTAGGCAAGGAAAAAAATAAATCAAAGTCATTCAAATCATCAAGAAAAAATAAAATTGTTTCTATTTTCAGATGATATGATCTTATATATAGAAAATTCTAGACTCCCAAAAAGCCATTCTATTAATAACTAATCAATAAATTCAATAAAGTTGTAGGATATAAAGTCAATCTAAAAATGAGTTGCATTTCCTATGCACTGTCTGAAAAATAAAGAAAAATATCAATTACAATAGCATTAAAAACTTAAAATATTTAGGAACAAATTTAAACAAGGAGGTGAAAGATCTGTACACTGAAAATTACAAGACATTCATGAAATAAATGGAAGATGCAAATAAATGGAAAGATAGCCTGTTTTCTTCAATTGTAAGAGGTAATATTGTTAATATCATTAACAATATCATTAACATTAAGAGGTAATATTGTTAATGTTGTTAACAATATTGTTAATATTATTATTGTTAATAACAATAATATTAGTACCTATCCAATGCTGGAGACCCGGGTTCGATCCCTGGGTCGGGAAGATCCCCTGGAGAAGGAAATGGCAACCCACTCCAGTATTCTTGCCTGGAGAATCCCATGGATGGAGAAGTCTAATAGGTTACAGTCCACAGGGTTGCAAAGAGTCAGACACGACTGAGCGACTTCACCTCACCTCACCTCACCTCATGCTACTGAAAGCCATCTATAGATTCAATGCAATCCCTATTAAAGTTCAAATGGCATTTTTCAAGGAAATATTTTTTAAATTGCAATATTTTTATGGAACCACAAAAGATCCGAGATAACAAAGCAATCCTAATAAAGAACAAAGCTAGAGGCATCACAATTTCTGATTTCAGACTGTATTACAAAGCTATAGTAACCAAAACAGTATGGTACTGGCAAAAAAGAAAAAGAAAAAAAGACACACAGACCAATGGAATAGACTCAAGAGGCCAGAAATAAACTCATGCTTATATAGTCAACTAATATTTGATAAAGGAGCTAACAAGATGCAATAGGAAAACGATGTTGAGAAAACAGGATAACTACATGCAAAAGAGTGAAACTCGACCCCTCTCTTATACCACTTACATAAATGCGTTAAAGACTTAAATATAATACCTAAAATTGGAAAACTAATAGAATAACACATCAAGGAAAATTTCCTTGAAACTGGCTTGGCAACATTTGTTTAATGTGACACCAAAAGGAAAAGCAACAAAAGCAAAAATAAACAACAAAGTAGAGAATTTAGCAACAGTGCCAAAGACCAGGAAACAGACACAGATTAGAACACACAGAAAATGAAAATTTTAAGAATCATTTACATTTACGTTAGCATCAAAGAGCAACAGCTATCTAGAAATAAATCTAACAGAAAATGTACAAGACCTCACCACTGAAAACTATAAAATGTTACTGAGAGAAACTAAAGAAAGTCTAAATAAATGGAAGACTTAATTTGTAAAATCACAAATCTTCCCAAATTGTTATATAAATTTGTTATAATATTAACCCAAATCCAAGTATCCTGGTTTTGTGTGTGTATCATTTTACAATCTGATTCTTTAATTCTTATGAACATTCAAATACCCAAAGCAATTGGAAAGAAAAATGAAGCTGAAAAGCTTAGACTACCAGCTATGAAGACTTACTGTAAAGCTACAATCAATAAGACTGTGTGATATTGATGCAAAGAAAACTCAAAAAACTCAATGGGATAGGATAAAGAGTCTAGAAACCACACAACATTTAGTCATTTAATTTGTGAAAAGCTGACTCTGTAGTGTAGTGTTTTCAATAAATGATGTTGGGTGGACTGAATGGACTTCCTAGGTGATGCTAGTGGTAAAGAAAATACCAATAGATATAAAACAACTGGAACTCTCATGCGCTTCTCTTGGTGGTGTACAAACTATTTGGAAAACTGTCAGTATCTATTCAACTAAACACGCATTTCTTTGACACAGATTTCCACTCCTAAGTCCAAGCTCATCCAAAATGCTTAAATATTTTTTTAGCAAAAACCATGTGTTATATTATCCATAGAAGTACCATTTATGTTAATCAAAAACTGGAAACTTCTTAAATGCCATCAATGGTAAAATTGATAATTGTGATGCAGTCACACACTGGAATGCTATATGGTAAAGAAAATGGATGATCCACAACCATGCTTTCTGAAAAAGAAAATAATTTTGAGAGAAGTAAGAAGAAAGAATGTATACTTATGACTCCATGTAAGTAAAAGTGCAGACAGGGATCATCTTTGGCGTGTGACAGTCACAGGAAGAGGGCTAGAGGTAGCCTCTGGGGTCTAGTCATGGTCTTCAATTGATCTCGGTGGTTGTTACACCAAATTTTCAGCTTGTGAAAGTTCACTAAGCTGAGCATACAGCACTTTTTTGCATGTCTGTTTTCTTCAGTGAAGTTAAACAAACAACTACGACGACAACTTATCCACTTCTATTTTTATAACCGTCAGTGCTTTTCTTTGTTAAATGAGATTATAATGTCATCTAGTGCCCAAACTGTACTCAAGTTCCCTAACTGTCCTCTATAGATGGATTGCCCAAACTAGATGCAATCCAAATGGTTAATTCCTTAAATTATTTCTAAACTGGAATGAGGTGGTTAGATAGTATTATTTCCCTGAACTCTTTCTCATTTTATTAACATAATTAGAAATATTTAACCCCAAACTACTGTTGTAGTTTTTAGCAATTGTTAAATCATTCTATTTTAAGAGTTATTTGCATATTGTTTTATAGTTACAGCTATAATTTACCACAATTATATAGATTTAATTAGAAATAAATGAAATCGAGACTAAAAAGATAATAGAAACGATCACTGAAATGAAGTGTTGCTTCTTTAAAAAGAAACAAAAGTGACAAGTCTTTAGTTAGACTCACCAAGAAGAAAAAGAGACGACTCAATAAGTAAAATCAGAAATGAAAGAGGAGATGTTACAGTTGATACCACAGACATACAAAGGATCATAAGAAGCTACTCTGAATAACTGCATACCAACAGATTGAACAATCTAGGAGATACGGGTAAATTCCTAGAAACATAGACCCAACCAAGAGTGAATCATAGTGAAACAGAAAAATGGGACCAAAGTGATTACCAGAAAGGAGATTGAATAATCAAAAAATGAAAAAAACTCATAATAAATGAAAGTCTAGGGCCAAATGGCTTCACTAATGAGTTCCTAAATCCTTCCAAAAAAATAGGAGAGGGAACTCTTCCAAACTCAGTTTATGAGGCTAGCATTGTTGCTGTTTAGTTACTCAGTTGTGTTCAACTCTTTGAACCCGCCAGGCTCCTCTTCCCATGGGGATTTCCAGGCAAGAATATTGGAGCAGATTACCATTTCCTTCTCCAGGGGATCTTCCCAACCCGGGGATCGAATCCATGCCTCCTACAAGCCTTCTGCATTGCAGGCAGATTCTTTACCTCTGAGCCACCAGTGAAACCCCATTATCTTGATTATTAAAAAAAAAAAAAAAAGGCGAGAACTCTAGAAATAAAAGAAAATATCCAATATCCCTAATAAACATGGATGCAAAACAATCCTCAACAAATTATTTGCAAGCCAAATTCAACAACACATTGAAAGGACCATGCACCATGATCAAGTAGAATTTACTCCCAGGGATGCGAGGACATGGACATCCACAAATCAGTCAGTGGGTGTATTTTTTAAATGAAGCGTACTTGGGTGGTATACTTTCTAAGTACTTTCATATTTCAAAATCCACAAGATTGCCTCAGGAATGATATGCTGAGAGAATGTAGAATTGTGTTTTCAATTCAAAATAGCTTCCATTATTACAAAGGCAGTATCTGTACAGTGTAGAAAATTAGAAAATATAGATAAGTAAAATAAAATGAAATCATCACTTTTTTCACTCTATGTCTTCCCAGATTGTTTGCTATACAGATACATGTATGGGTTTGCTTATCAAAGTATCAATAAAATCATCCTTTCCACATCGTTTTGTAACATGCTTTTATTCCATGAAGGAGTGTCCACATAGCATTACCTTATAATGTCATCTAGTGCCCAAACTGTACTCAAGTTCCCTAATTGTCCTTTATAGATGGATTGCCCAAACTAGATGCAATCCAAATGGTTATTCCCTTAAATTATTTCTAAACTGGAATGAGGTGGTTAGATAGTATCACTGACTCAATGGACATGAATTTGAGCAAATTCTGGGAGATAGTAGAGGACAGAGGTGCCTGACGTGTTGCAATCCGTGGGGTCACAAAGAGTCAAACATGATTTAGCAACTGAACACAGCAACTTTGTAGAAGAGGCTGCTTTTCATAAGGGTAGGTGGTTGAATGGATTGGGACAAATGCCATATCTTATGGATGTGTTTTGGAGAAGGCAATGGCATCCCACTCCAGTACTCTTGCCTGGAAAATCCAATGGACAGAGGAGCCTGGTAGGCTGCAGTCCATGGGGTCACGAAGAGTCGGACACAACTGAGCGACTTTACTTTCACTTTTCACTTTCATGCATTGGAGAAGGAAATGGCAACCCACTCCAGTGTTCTTGCCTGGAGCATCCCAGGGATGGTGGAGCCCAGTGGGCTGCCGTCTGTGGAGTCGCACAGAGCCAGACACAACTGAAGTGACTTAGCAGCAGCAGCAGCATGGATGTGTTTGCTCATTTCTTTAGGTATCATTATCAAGGCATTACCTTCCTCCAAATTTCTGTAAGTATATCTGCTGAGTTCCTTTAGTGTTACAGAAGAAAATTCAGATAGCAATTTGTTTCCCTACCTGCATTTCTACTGTTTCCTAACTTATTTTGTCTAATCTTGAAGTTTAAAAATGTCATGAGGTTCTCTCTCCTTGGAACTCTTTTCAGTAAATTATGACCATATTCAGTGAATGCTTTCATCTAAAAGGTAAAGCTTTTTTTTTTTTTTTTCCACTCAAAGACTTTTCCTTTTCTTTCTTTCTCTCTTTCTTGCTTCCTTCCTTTCTTTGTGTGTGTTTCTGTATGTGTGTGTGTCTATGCCATTTCCTGCTGGAATTGCTAGCATATGTTATTTGACTCTCCTGAATTTAACTCCTAAACTTGTCTCTTTATGGTCCTCTCAATCATTTTCAGCTCTTTATTCCTTGCATAGGAAACTTTTATTACTCTTAGACTTGGGAATAAACTCTAGGATGAGATTTTCAGTCTTAGCACACTACCAGCAGCACCAGGCTTTATCAACTCCACCTAGCACACACTGAGCTCTTCCCCTTGGTGAGGGTCTGTTTTACACACCTTACAAGGAAGACCTCAGTGGATCTTTACTCAGAACTCTTAGGTTGGGATCATGATTTACTCCATTTCTCAGATGATAAAACTGAGACACCAAGTAGAAACAACTTGCCCCAGCACATGGATAATCAGCAGTCAGACTGTAATCCAGTTCCAGTCTCTGTGTGCAGGCTGTCTGGACTGCTAGGAACCTGAATGAACCCTGATATTCCCACCTTTCAGCCCCTTGGCATCCCCTCCCCCAGTGAAAAGTGAACGTGAAAGTCACTCAGTCATATCCAACACTTTGCAACCATATGGACTATACAGCCCATAGAATTCTCCAGGCCAGAATACTGGGGTGGGTAGCCTACCCGTTACCTTCTCCAGGGGTTATTCCCAACCCAGGGATCAAACCCAGATCTCCCGCATTGCAGGTGGATTCTTTACCAGCTGAGCCACCAGGGAAGCCAGACCCTACCAACTGTTTCCAGATAAGTTGCACACTTGCATACAGCCATCCATGGACAGGTCTGATGCTCCCCTGGGTNCCAACCCAGGGATCAAACCCAGATCTCCCGCATTGCAGGTGGATTCTTTACCAGCTGAGCCACCAGGGAAGCCAGACCCTACCAACTGTTTCCAGATAAGTTGCACACTTGCATACAGCCATCCATGGACAGGTCTGATGCTCCCCTGGGTCTGATGCTCTTTGCTCTATATTTCATAGAAATTTTCTCAAAATGTTGTATTACCACAGATTGCCTTTCCCAGTTGCCACTGTGAACACAGATTTTTACTATATTTACACCCCTTTAGCTATTTCAAAGGAAACCTCATACTAAATGCACATTTGAAGAGTTTTGTTTGTTTGCTCTCTTCCCTATCAAAATGCAAACTCCAGTTATTTAATCACCCTGACCAAAAGCCTTCTGGGACTACCCCATTCATAGTGAATACCAGGAAACCCCTTAACTTAGAAACCAGCTCCTCTACAAACAAGCCCCGCCTGACTTTGATCCTCTTCTATGTGGGAAGACATCAGCCCAGATTTACACTGTCCCTGGCCTGGCCTTGCCTTTAGGGACCATACAGCATCGCCAGCCTCTCTCTCAACCCATCCTGGGGTCTTCCACAGATGCCAGATGGTCATTTTGCCTCCACCTCCCCCATGACCTTCTCTCAAGTAGGGTCCCACAGCAGCAAGCAGATGGCACATTCCGCTGAGGATTCTCTGGGAGGATCAGTCTACAAAGGGGTACATTATAAGCTGGGAAGTACCTGTAGGAGAACCCCAAGGAATGGTATAGGAACCAGGGTCTGGACCCGAAGGAAGGAGAGAAGAAGTTCCAGGGCCTGGAAAGAGAATCTCACATTGTCTTGAGAAGAGCAGAGACCTTCAGGCAAGGGAGAGACCACAGAGGGAGGGGCTCAGCAGATTAAGTACTCTGACCTCAGATTCCCCTCCAGTCTCCTGCCAGGGCTCCCCTCGTCAGAACCCAAACAGAATCCAAACGACCCAGGACCACTGGATGTGACGTATATATGTCCATATGTGTCCACCTCCTAAGGCTGAGACTAGAGCAGAGGGGGACAGGGAAAGTGGATGGGCGCATGGAGAACTGGCGGTAGACTCTACGACTTCCAGTATTCCGTCTCTCCTTACTCACCAGCTCATGGGGCTGGGCACCGTCACTCTGCATCTCTGAACCCGGGTCTAGTGGCAGCTAGGGTGCAGTTCAGGCTCAGTGAACTTGTGCGAGTGAGAGAGAAATAGTGACACAACCCATCCATTGAGTTTTGTTTTCATAGAAATGGCAAAGGTTGGCCTAAGTCATCTTCAGTCCCCATTTAATCACCAATAGCTTGATGCAGGGATTCCAGTGGGCCACAGCTGCTTTTCAACATGTGTGCTGGTTCTGAGGCTAGGGTCATCTGCTCTGCCTTGTGAGCAGGCTAGCCAATCCAGACTTCATCACCTTACCTCACACTGGGGAACACCAGTGCCCAGCAACTGACTTGGGTTATTCTCTTGTTCCTTCGTTGACTCCTGCATTCATTCATTTGGTAAGCATCCGCTAAGCACCTATTCTGAACACCTAGGGTTTCAAACCTATGTGCCTGGAGGGGCCAGGAAGGGAAGGGAAGAAAGAAGCAGCAGTTCCTATTTAAAGAGTGAGAGAGCAGTGCCCCTTTCAAGAGGGAGGCTCCGCTCTGCAGGAACGCACACTCAGTACTGCTTTATCTTCCTCTTCCTTCCTTTCTTATTGTCACAAAAAAGACAGATTTCCAGCTTGATCTGACGTCTTTAACACTTTTTATTTTATATTGAGGTATTGCTGATTTACAGTTTCGTGTTAGTATCAGGTATCCAGCAAAGTGATCCAGTTATAAGTATACATATATGCACTCTTTTAATCTGAAGTTTTTCAATGTCATTTATCAAATTGTTTGTTTTCTGATTGTCTCTCTCAAGGGCACCAGTTTATACCCACTGATGATCAGGAAACCAGGAACCAGATACCACAATACGTGGAAGGACCCTACTCATCACTACTAGCTCTAAGAAAACACGGAAAAAAAAGTGTCTAAAGAGAGGTAGAAAGAACACATCATGGGAAAATATTCTCCACACTGCTGGCAATAAATGTACCCATGACCAACCCACCCATGCAGGCTTGGCTCAGCTGTACCCTGGAAACCTGATTTTGAAAACACAACGTGTGAGACTTTGTGATTGTGATTAGAATGACATCACTATGGGACAGCCACACTCTCTCAAAACCAAAAAGCCCCTCTCAACAAAGGGCGAAAGAAAGTCATTGTTTACTTATGCGCCATTCTTCTTAACTTCTGATATTCTTTTAGACCACTGCCAAGTCAAAATGAAAAGTTATTCTGGTATAATAACTGTAGACTTTGATCTGAACTCACCAAAGCCATTTGATGAATTTCAAAGCAAAACCATCTGAGTAACAACAAGTCATCAAATGAATGTGAGCCTTGACTTTAAAAAAAAAAAAAAAAAAACTTTACCAATAAGTTGGTCTCAAGAGTGACAATGAGCTTTGCCCCAGAAGTAAACACTTGTCACAAACACTCAAAATGACATTTTCTCTAGCCTTCCTTTTTTCCTGAGGAGCATGGATTTCACACCTGGGAATGAATGCAATAGTGTCTCTGCCCTTTGATCATGACCTTGGCTTTGCACAGATAACCCTGGAACTGACCCCTTAATCTTACTACTCCAGGTCTGTAATTTCAAGAGGTCGTCCATGTTTCCTGGGGCAACACCTAAAATGCCTGCCATCCTAAACGCCCTGTGACTTGGAGTGGTTGCATAACTTGTCACACTCTCTGGGCCCTTTGAAGATTGAAAGGGGCATTGTTTAATGAGGAAAACCAGCATCAGCCTTGACTGCCCAGGCCAGTCATGCTGTATGGCCTTCCCATCTGAAGAAAAGTGGGAGTGTCAATATGACGGAGACCTCTTCATAGGGAGGGACGTCTGAGGGTCCCTATGCAGGAAAAAGGGCAGTGACAGTCTTGCATTAGTCACAGGTGGGCTGGTGGTAGCCTCTAGAACTCCTGCTCCAGACAGCAGGGTAATTGCAAAGTCATGGAGCCTGGTCTGGGGTCCCAATGCAAGGGGGTACTCTCTCCAGACTCCTGACATTCTTCTCTTCCTAAAGTTTCTCTACAGGGTGACCCGGAACCCACTTACACAGCAGCATCTATGATCTCCATCTGTCTGTGTCTGTCTCTCTCTCACAGGCACTTTTTCACAATAACACAATGAAGTACATTGAAGTTTCTGTGTCAACTAATGATATGGGCAAGGAGATGGCTGGGGAATTCTTAACCAGCTAAGAAAATGACAGCTCACTATATGGGCCACACTCCTGAGACCCCCGGCTAGGAATGTCTGGCCCTATTCTGCATATTTCCTTTTGATTCTAAGCATTTCCAATGTTCAGATATGGATAGAACTGTAATACTATTATTCACACCATAACAGATGCTAAGAGTACTGGCTGTCATGCATTAAACATCTTTCTGGACAAGCATTATACTAGGCATTTATACTTATAACACTCTCCAATCCTTACAATCTTTTTAAAAAGACATATTTATCTCTTTCTTATAGATGAGAACACTGAGGCTCAGAAAGTTTAACTGTCTTGCTCAAGGTCACACAGCTGGCCTCAGAGCTGGTATTGACTTCCCCCAGAATCTGCCAAAAGGTGATAAATCCTAAGCCATATCTTTGCCTTAAAAATAAATTTGTGTTTAAGCAGTCTTTCTTAAGCAGTCTTTCAAATCACTATTACTAATGGTCAAAGTTTACTAATGGCTAGTAAATAGGATTATGTCATTTTCTCTCTCTCCAAACACTGGGGAACAAGGTGGCAAAAATGAGTGTACCCCAAAGACAAAAGTATTTCAATTCTGCCATGACATGAGTGGGCTGGGCTCTTACAAATGTCCCATTTGGTCACCAAGACACCACTGGCTACTTGTAAAAATAAGAGATATCGCATAGGAAACAATAGTTGGGGCACTTTAAATTGGGGTAATAAGGAGAAACGTTTTCACTGCATATTTCGGCAGGTTTGCAAGATTCAAGCACCCTGCTCAGACCCTCTGCTGACACCCTGTACCTGAGGGCTGGCCAAGTGTTTGGGTCACAACCTCTGAGCCCCTAAAAGGAACACATCCCCAAGCATCAGCAGCTGCAAAGAACCAGTGCCTATGAAAAGAACCTGGGTGAGAATTCTTAGCAGGATTTTCTGTTTCCTCTCCCTTCTCTCTGAACCAGGGCTTCTACAGGTTGAGTGTTTATGGTCGATACTTTCTACCCAAAGTGCTCCCACCATTCAGAAATGGACACAGTGGCTTGAAAGACCAAGGACGATACACATAAGGCCAAAATGACTGATCCCTGGTGTGAGTCAACGTGGATGTTCCATCCTTCCGTTTCTGAGCACAAAGGGTGCTTAAAACTTTAATGAATTGAACTCTATGAGTAAGGGATGTTAATCATTTTAATTACCCAGCAGCTTGAAATCAGATATAACAGTCCAATAATGTATCTTTAAATGAATACAACCCTGCCCTATAAAAAATCCCTTCCAAACCCATTCTAATAATTTCTATTTATCTTTTCTGACGTTAACTGTTATCCAGCCCAGCCGGCCAACAGACAGCCTTCCCCTCGCATTTGGTTTAAACGCAACGCCGTCTAGTTTTTCAATATCATTAGCGTCCCCCTGGTGGGCAGAGAGCAAGGCGGTGGCACTGGTCACACTTCACTGCTTTATCTCAGATGACAAAGAGGGATGATGCGCTTCAATCCAGGCCAGCCCGGCCGGGGGAAGGTGGCCGCAGAGATCTCCCCCTGCTGCCAAGAAACACCGAAGGGCCCCTCCATGTGACTTGCTAACAGCATGAAGGGGCAGACAAATAGATTTTCCTCTATATTTATAACCAGCATCATTCTTCCTTCCAGGGCGTTCAGTGCAGGTAGCTGTTTTATATGAAATGAACAATCTTTATAGACGTACCAGAGCCATAACAAGCCTGATTTTCAGCGAAGCTGAGGTATATAACTCTTACCGAATTGTCAGGCTACTTGCTCAACAAATCAAGCCTAACTTATGATGTTTGCAGTGTAATTTTTATTCCTGTTTGACTAGCCAACTACCCGGTGGTAATAGGATGTTAGGAAAGGGCAGTGGCGATGTTTGTGCATGCTGTGATTGATAGACCAGCTCAGCATTTTTCATTTATATCTCCCGATTCCAAATCAGTTAAGTTTAGGAAAAATGAAACAAAGTGGCAAGAAAAATGTTTGCAGATTGCAGACCGGCGCTCCCGCAGATCTGAGTTCAGCCCACATCTGCGGGGACCGTCTGGAAACATTAAGATATCTAAATGGAAATCAATACTATATGTGCCAGGCATTTACTACCAGGAACAAGCATCGAGAGACTTGAGCTAATCAGACTTCCAGCCTGTGCCTCCGCCATAGACTCAACCCCAGGGGTGTCCTAATTGCCCAGACTAATCATAGAAGAGTTAAATTTATAACCGAGAAAGACATCTTGTTTTTCTTACCAGTCATCATTTAGGAGCGGGAAGGTTCACCTGTGAGGTGGGTGCCAGATGTACGGTGGGAGCCCCCATGCACGGGAGGATGGCTCCTCACCTGTCAGAGGAGAGGGAAGATGGATTTACCGTCAGCCGTAAAACCAGTCAGCATCACTTAAGCTCAGGGTGGGAGAGACCTGCACCAGCTCACACACGAGCTGCAGGTTTTCTCACTTACAGCCTCTCCACTTAACCCCGTGTTCTGGAACGTGAAAAGAGAGGTTCGAGCAACCACAAGCCCCCTGCACACTTTGATCCCCACTCTTGTTTTTTTGCCTTTTTTTTTTTAACTCTAAGAAAACAGCTCAGGAAGCAAATACCATCAGCAATGTTAAAAATACATGCCTCTGTTTTCCCCCGAGTCCCACTCTCGGCTTTTGTCCCTTGCAACCTCTGGAGGAGCTAATAGCACTTGGCGACGTGTATCTCCCTAATATACTGTACAAACAAGTCACCGAGATTATTCACACTCCAACAAACTACCAAGTCACACAATAGCTATTGGACGAGCCCACACTATACTGCTGAAAAACCATAATGTATCAGGGGACTGGATTCCTAATATTTGCATTCTAGATGCCAACTGTGAGCATATTTTGTACTATTTTCAACAAATTACACCAAAATATGCAAAATGTTTATAAGGCTCCATCTTCTATTTTTGGCTCCGGTATATTTGCAACTTAATAGTCCTTCAGAGATTTGTTTGTCTCCTCGGGAAAAATAGGAAAGTGGAAAATGCAAAAAAAAAAAAAAAAAAAAGAGCGAGAGAGAAGAAAAAAGAAATGACAATGCATTGTTTGTGCAACAAGTCGAGTTGTGCAAGTTTTTAGTTTAAGAACAGAGCTAGCTGTCCCACAGAACCTTCTTCAACAAGAAATTTAATAATATTATTTGGAGTCTTTGTGCCCTGGTTTTCAGANAAAAAAAAAAAAAAAAAAAAAAAAGAGAGCGAGAGAGAAGAAAAAAGAAATGACAATGCATTGTTTGTGCAACAAGTCGAGTTGTGCAAGTTTTTAGTTTAAGAACAGAGCTAGCTGTCCCACAGAACCTTCTTCAACAAGAAATTTAATAATATTATTTGGAGTCTTTGTGCCCTGGTTTTCAGATGTATTTTTACCGCATGGGTCTTAAAACAACCATTGTCAAATGCTGTATTCTCTTCTCACCAGTCTAAATGGTTTCTTACCACAATTCTCGGAGCATCATAAGGTTATGATCAGTGAACGCTTGTGCCTTGCATCCTGCGGCCTCCCAAGGCTGTTTCACCCTCACCAGGGAAGCTTTGTCAGCTCTCTTCCTGGAAAAGATGTCTCTGGTCTTTGCAATGCGGACGCTGACAGCCTCTTGCCTTTTCTGCCTTGGTCACTGTTTCCACGCTCACACAACTGGGCACAAGGACGCACTTTTCTTGTCTCCAGCCCTGACCACCCTATGTCTACGTAGCATTAGGCTGATGCACCAGAGCAGAAGCCAGGATGCAGGTGTTGAAAATAAATCTGGGTCAGGAAGGGCAATGGTTTCCAGCTGCTAGATTAGAAAACTAAGTCCGAAAGTTTTCAATTGAGCTTCTCTGTTGGAAAAGCTGTGTGAAGTAGAAAGGGAGAAGGGGGAAGGGGGAAGGGAGGAAGAAAACGAGGGAAGGATAAAGGGGAAAGAGGGAGAGGGTAGGATGGGGAAAGAAAGAAGGAAGGAAAGAAAGAAAGGAATATATAATATTTCTAGGAATTGGGCCTCATGCCCTTGTTCTCTAGCTGGACCAACCTTTCCTAAGAAGACTGCAGCTTTGGCCAAATTTATTACTTAGCCAAAAATCATAAAGTCAGAGGAAGAGATATTTAAATGAATAAATCCATATTCTTTGCCAGCCTTCCCCTAATTAAATGGGGGAAAAATGTATTATATAATGCATCCCAAGTCTTTGTACTCATAGTGGGCCCTCAAAATGTGTTCGTAGGTTGGATAAGTTGATGATACATGGGTGAATGGACGGGGAAGACAGTTCAGTTGTCCACAGACTTCAGAAGAGGTAAAGCAACATCCTTCAAATGGAGAGACCGAGGAGAAAGTGATGCTCCAAACATGCCAGGCTGCAAGCTGGCCGGCCCACCCATCAGAATGCTGGGCTGCTTGGCACTAAGGACTGGGTCAGAGGTCAGAGGCAGCCTGGAGGACAAAGGCTCCCGATCCCTTGACAGAACGAGTCCACATGTATTCATCAGCCAGATGATGAGAGCCAGTTAAGAGAGCAGGCTTGACGGGTCCAGGCCTAACTCAGGATGCCAAGACTCCTCCACCCTAAATCCCCTCTGTAGTCCTCCCCTGATTAACTCTGTGGCTGGGTTCTTTACACACAGGGGCCACCGTGCAGGAGCCTGGGTGGTAGAGAAAGTTCCTGAGTCTCTGCAGAGGGAAGCCTGCTGGAGGAAGAGGGGCAATGCAGGGCCACCAGCACAGAAAATCTGATGGGGCTGGAGAGCCCCGAGACCCAAGCAGCAATAGAACTCCTGCTTATGGGCAGTTCACCACGTGCCAGACACCAGTCTTGTTGCTGTGCATGTGTGAACTCAGTTTAACCTTCACCATCACCCTGTGAAGGGGGGCTCCACTTCTATCCCGCAAGGGAGTAAAGTATAATAGTTTGGCCAGAATCTCAGAGCTGAGAGCAGTTGGCAGGGAGTCCATGCCGTGCTAACTACCTAGTTAGTGCTCTGTCACTGAAGAGCACGTCTGGGTGCCCAGGGATGAAGACCATTACAAGGAGATAAGAGGACTGAGGGTGGACCCAAGATGCAAATCGGACCACCTGTATATTGTGTATAGAATAGTGATGATGATGATAAAATAAATCCATGCCCATCAACAAACTTAAAAAGGGACGCCCAACCTGAGCAGAGCTTCATGAGTGAGTTTCATGAAGTGCGTGCCTGCAAAGTCGCTTCAGTTGTGTCTGACTCTTTGCGACCCCATGGACTTTAACCCAGCAGGCTCCTTCATCCATGGGATTTCCCAGGCAGTGTACTGAAGTGCGTTGCCATGCCCTCCTCCAGGGGCTTTTCCCCACCCAGGGGATTGAACCCGAGTCTCTTATGTCTCCTGCACTTGCAGGCAGGTTCTTTACCACTAGCGCCACCTGGGAAGACCGAGCTTCACGGAGAGGAAGGCTCAAATGCAAATACAGTTAAAGTGGTTATAAGGTAAACATCGGGGGCGTTTGACAGTGTAATTCACTGGACTTCAGCCCCCAGTCAGACACTGGGGAAAGTCATTGCAGTCAATGACCAAGGCTTCAGCTCCTTTTCTCCAATATTCAACAGCCCTGTGATCACCCTGTCATCTCACAGTTAGAAAAACAGCAGGACAGGCACCACCAGAGCCCGCTGCCCAGCAGGCAGGCCCTCCTCACGGACCAGCTATGCCCCTCGAACGCCATCACCGACCCCAGCAAAGTGGAACCTCCTCGCCCCCACTTCCCGCAAGACACAGGGAGCATTTGCCAAGCGGCCCCTCCCTTGTCTTTGGCTCCGGAGGGAAAGGGCAAGGGAGCAGGGGACAGAGAGGAAGGGCTGAGTCCAGAAGAGGACATGGCTTGTTGAATCCTAATAAATCAGAGCGGCCCTGGGAGGTGGAAGCAACAGGGGACGGCAGGCTAGCCGAGTTGCACATTGACCCAAGGCAGAGCTTGCAGAGAAATGATGTCCTGTTCGGCAGACTCCTGGAGAGATGGTCTGCATTTCTTCTGACAAATTAGAAGTGCCCTGAATGCAACCATTCCTCAGAAAATAGGCCTCATGTAGCAACACGCAAGCTGCCATTATCCCACTGCATAAAAAGACCATTTAAGCAGGGCAGCCTTTAGAACACTGGCCCGCTGGAGGCAGCATTTCTGAAAAATTACCCCCTCAACTGCCACCTAAACCAGTCGCTACCCAAGGGAGAAGCCTCATTTACAACCTAGAAGAGCAGGCTTTCAGAAGAGAAAAGGACTTGTTTTTTCTTTTTTCTTTTTTTTTTTTTTTTTGGTTTCTGTGAGTTTCCTGCACCCCTGGAGGCCCCAGTCCGTGATCTCACCACACCTCTGATGCCAAGTCGGGAATTACAGCGTGGGTACCACCTGCTCCATCCTACTCTGTGTTATCTTGCCCTGTTGGGGAAGCCAGAACCCTAACAATCCTCAATGAATACCAGACTGATTACAAAGCAGATCCAGTGACAACCATGCTCCAAACCTGCAACAATCCATCGGCACAAAGAGTCCGTGTTTGAAAACTTTACATGCAAAGATTACAACCTGTCATTCTGTCCTCCAGAGACGCACTACCTTTTGCAAAACTGTCTCTAACGAGATCTACAAATCTGTGTTGAAGATAGCTGACTTTATTGTGTTTGTAAAGAGGAAAATGTTTTAAATAGGTTATGGCTCCTGGGACTGATAGCCCCACCGTGAGGGTAAGGTCATTTTGGAAATGTTAATAAAAATTTTCATAAAATATGACGGCACTCAAAGAGTAATGTTTGGATGTAAAAATAACTATAAAAGTATCATTTCTACCAGGGTACACATGCAGTTTTCCTGTGTCAAGACATTCGCCCAATTCCTCATTTAATAGATGTTACAGCTTTTCCAGCTGTTTGGACAGCCATGCTGGGATTCGACCCAACAGCCTTTCCCAGGCCTCCCCGTTATATTAGAAATCGTCTTGTGAAGCAAAGTCTTGCACGGCCCTGACCAGTAGGCTAACAGATTACCTCTCAACCTGGGGTTGACTCACTCCACTGTGGGTAGGGTCCCCTCACACATTGGAAGAGAGAGAAATGAATGAGGAAGGGAACTCTGGGGGCTCAGCTAGAGAGTTCCTGGGCTAGTCAGCGGGGAACATGCCAAATGGGAAGTCTTCAGGTATTTCCTATTCAATGAGTTCCTTGGTTGTTATGCTGCTGCTGCTGCTAAGTCACTTCAGTCGTGTCCGACCCTGTGTGACCCCGTAGACGACAGCCCACCAGGCTCCCCCGTCCCTGGGATTCTCCAGGCAAGAACACTGGAGTGGGTTGCCATTTCCTTCTCCAACGCATGACAGTGAAAAGTGAAAGGGAAGTCGCTCAGTCGTGTTCGACNGTAATAGGGAAACTAATGAGACCAATTTATCCTATTTGTTTGGCAGATCCCATTGGCTTAAGTCAACTTTGATGACTCTAGTAGGGCACTTGGAACAGGTGGGGTCATGAGGACTCCATATTTGAGGACCAAACCTCCTGCAGAGGCTCAGTGAAGAAGGTAAGGGACAGCTAAGAAGCCCTGGGGTCTGGGATCATAGACTCGGACGAGGAGCAGAAAGCACCAGGCTCTGACCCGGTATGTCAGCTACATCACCTTCTCAGCACTCTCCAGACTTTCCGGTAAGAATACCTGTAGCACATCATTGCCATGGACTGCAGGAGGCATACTCCAACCCTCTCCAGCCTCTCCCTACCCTTCTGCACAGCCAGGGAATGTTCATCCGGGACCCAGGAGATCTGCTTGCCTGCCCTTCTAGATCTATAGCTTGAGATACACTGCAGGCCCTCAGCTCTTCAGGACTTGGTCTTCCCCGAAGCATGGCTCTAGCCAAGCAAAACCTGTTGCTGCGAGTTCTAGAACCTATTTTGAAGTTTTAGAAAGCATTGCTTTTTCGTCTTTTGGTTTTGTGCTGGCAAGCTCTCTGGAATCAGGGTGATGGGATGCCTGAGTTTGAGGGAGGGCTGGCAGGGGTCAAGGGTAAAGAAAGGAAAGGTGGAAATAGATTTGGTTAAAGCCGCAGAATTTCATCCCACACTTCTCTCTTACTCTGGATGGGAGCCCACTGGCTCCGTTCACAACTTGATTCAATGCCTCTTCCCCAGAGGGGGTTTCATCTGATCATCCGAAGAATAGCCCCATTGATCTCTAGCCTTCCCTTTACTCTGCTGTATTTTTCATCTCAACATCTGTTTCTCTGAGATATTACAGCATGGACTTCTTTATTTATTATTTTTTGCCCCACCCCAAGCATTGGAATGGAAGCTCAGTGAGAGAAAGGCTTTGGTCATTCACTGCAGGCTCTCAGTGCGTACATGCGAGCTCAGTTGCTCAGTCATGTCCAACTCTTTGAGATGCCATGAACTATAGTCTGCCACGCTTCTCTGTCCATGGACTTCTCCAGGCAAGAATACTGGAGTGGGTTTCCATTCCCACCTCCAGTGAATCTTCTCAACCCAGGGATCAAACCCACAACTCTTGTGTCTCCTGCTTTGGCAGGAAGATTCTTTACCACTGCGCCACTTGGGAAGCCCATACCTGGAACAACCGCCTAGCAGTGGTTCTAATAATACCTGTGACTCAATAAGTGAATGAATGGACCTTGTAAACAGGAAACTGTCAACTCCCAGGCTCTCACAAGGCACAGAGGTTACTCAAAGCTGCTTGTCACCAAAGGATGCCCCCTGCAACCCTAGGTCTGGTGGAAAGAATCCAAACTCAGCACTTATTTGCAAACACAGGCTTGTTTGTGACATGGCCGTGTGTAGCCAATCCAACGTCCTGTGGAGGCAGCTTTTCACTGTGTTCATTCTATCAAATGTCAGAGTCAAACCTGATTGGAAAAACAAACCAGTCTAAAGAGAGGTTGAAGGGAATAGGGAACAGAGTGAAAACCCCAGAGCAGCAGTGAGCTCACTTTGACCAGATGTTTACTCAGAGGCGGGTGCACTCTATCAGGGATGCTTCAGAAGGAATTCCAAAATGAGTGGGAGCTCAGAGATTAAAATCTAAGATTCCTCATGACTTTCCAATGTTACGGTCTGCAGCAGACAGAATAATGGCCTCCAAAAATGTCCACAGCAGAAGCCCACAACCTGTGAATACACTACCTTACATGGTAAAAAGGACTTTGTAGTTAAGGATGAGGGCATGCATTCTGGAGATGGGGAATTATCCTGGATTATCCAGGTGTGCCCAAACTAATGGCATGCATTCTGGAGATGGGGAATTATCCTGGATTATCCAGGTGTGCCCAAACTAACCACTTGATTTCTTGGGGGAGAAAAGAAGATTCTTCCCTGACTTTGATGAGAGAAAGACATGAAGACCAAAGAAATATCAGAGAGGTACAACTCTGCTGTCCTTGAAGATGAGGGCCATGAGTGAAGGCATGAGGGCAGACTCCAGAAATGAGAAAAATGCAAGGAAGTGAATTTTTTCCTAAAACCTCCAAAAGGAATGCCTGAACTCCAGTCCAGCGAGAACTGTGTTAGACTTTTGACCAATGGAACTGCAAGATAATAAATTTGTGTTGTGTAAGCCACTGAGTTTGGGGTAATTTGGTACAGCAGTAATAAAAAATTAATACATAGACTATGATTGATTGCACAAATAAAAGCAAAATGGTTGATCAGAAAGTCCTGAATTCTAAGGTTACTCCCCTTTTGATCTCCAGCATAAAATACATAGTTCCAATGAAGTGGATCCCTACTCTAAGCTAAAAAAGAAGCAAGATACCTGAAAGAACAATTCAAGTTTAGAAGGGACATTCTGACCCAAGAGATTTCAGGAATTAGTCCATTTAAATCCTAGAAGGTATTTTCTATTGTTCTTGAATTACAACTTTCAGAACCACCAGGTGAGCCATTTTTCTCCTGTTTAGATTGAAGAGGTTTGAGTGACTCCTCTGATCGTAAAGAATCCACCCTCAATGCAAGAGACACCCACAATGCAAGAGACACAGATCCAATCTCTGGGTCAGAGATCCAGATTTCCCTGGAAAAGGAAATGGCTACCCAGTTTAGTATTCTTGCCTGGAGAATTCCTGGACAAAGAAGCCTGGTGGGCTACAGTGGGCTACAGTCCATGGGGTCACACAACTGAGCAAGTTTCACTTTCTGATTTCACAGCTCACACAATCACACATGCCATTAGAACCAGAAGTTGGAAGCATCATATCCAAGGGACTCAGCTGGAGAAAGAAGCTCATTAGATCTTCTGCAGGAAGTGAGCCTAGTGTTTCCTATCTCAGGATAAGGCCTTACTTCAGGAGAAGACAATATTAGAAAAATTAGCCAATTTCCAGGCCACAATTATATGTGAGACGTATTCTTATTTCAACTCCCACCCAAGAAGCTTCAACTTGTCCATTTTGGAACCACAGCAAATAGTCAAATATGTTAAATTGAAAAAGGAATAACTTACTTGCCCTGTGATTCATTCTAATTGAATACCATCAATTAGATGATGCTCAGTTGCTTCAGTCGTGTCTGACTTTTTGAGACCCCATGAACTGTAGCCCTCGAGGCTCCTCTGTCCATGGGATTCTCCAGGCAAGAATACTAGAGTGGGTTGCCATGCCCTCCTCCAGGGGATCTTCCCAACCCAGGGATTAAAAACTGTATCTCCTGTGTTTCCCGCATTGCAGGCGAATTCTTTCCCACTGAGCTACTGTGGAAGCCCATGTCCTTATTCTATTTAATACCATTCATAGACCCCACACATTGGGAAATGCTAGGCTACTTCATTAAACTCTACAGCCTCCCCAAACTGAGACACAAATCAGACTCCACTCTCCCCTCCCCCTCGTCCACATTTCCAACTTCTGTGCAGTTCACCCTCCCTGCTTCCAAGCAAAGTGACCTGGCATGTGGGAGCCAGGTAAAAAAATAATATCTTGACCCAGGTCCACTTGATGAATTTCCAAGTGCCCAAAATGTACAAGTGAAACGGACATCTTTGGTCATTGGTAAATCTCTAAGTTGGTTCCCGGGGCCTTTGAGTGAGAACCGTTACAGTGCTGAAGACCAAATGGAAGTCCCTAAAACTGATCCTGCATCAGTCAACAGAGCTGATATGTCTATGATAAAAGGGTGGTGGCCTCTGTCATATCTCATTTGCTTCACCAGACTGAATGCCACAAGAATCAGACAGATTCTGAAGGATAACAATGGCCAATCTTGGTAAGGGACATGCACACCAGATGGTAAGAGATAAACCCTAGGAAAATTCAGAGATCCATAGGGCCTCCCAGGTAGCTCAGTGGTAAAAAAAAATCTGCCTGCAATGCAGGAGACCCAGGTTTGATCCCTGGGTCAGGAAGATCCCCTGGAGAAGGAATGTCAGCTCATTCCAATATTCTTTTCTGGAAAATTCCATGGGCAGAGGAGCCTGCTGGGATGCAGTCTATCAGGTTGCAAAGAGTCAGATATGACTGATCAACTGAGCACACAGACATATACCAAATCAATGAAGATTTTAAGGGTCCAGTGACCAAAGGCACACCAAAACATCCCATCCAAATTAAAGGATAGATTATGCGCTCACATTTCTTGCAAATAAAAAGTAAATGCTCTGTCAGTTTACCCCCATCCCAGGGTTCTCATATGACTGAGTGACTAACACTTTCACTTTCAGGATTCTAGAGGCAGTTATTCCACGTTTCAGAATATGACTCCCATCCATTTGCTGAGCAACAGGAAAGTCTTCCAACTCTGAGAGAGGTGCAGATCAGGAAAGGGCTCTGCAGTAAGTTCAGGATTCATGGCCTGGTAGACAGGGCATTCTTAGAGACAGATGAGGTGGGGAGAGACTATGCAGAGTTAAGGCAGTAAGGAATCACACAGCACATGAAAACCACCACTACCAGCAAAAATGACAACTCCTGGGATACTCCTGGGTCCTGGTAGTACAGAGTGCTTGCCTATAGAATATCAAATCATCGTGCAGTCAGAGCTACCCATCATAAATTGGGTTTTGTTAGGCCTAGTCATAAGATCAGGAGCAACACACTGTAAGATGGACGAATCTCATGCAAGGTTGACGTAAGCTGCGTGGGTTGGCAGTCCAGAAGCTGTGTCACCCACCAGTACTGCACCAGTACCTTTCCCTCAGCTAACACTTGTAGCACCATAGGTGCCCTTATGACCAGCTGATAGATAAGGACAAAGGTTGAGCTCAGTTCTCAGATCAGTACGTGAAAATAAACTTCAAAGAGACCACCACTGGACACTTCTTTGGTGGCCCAGTGGTTAAGACTATGCACTTTCAGTGCAAGGGGCATGGGTTTGGTCTCTGCCCAGGGATCCAAGATCCCACATACCGCACAGTGCAGCCAAAAGAGAGAGAAAGAGACGACCACTGCACAAGGACCCCACGCAGGGGTACCCTTGAAAGACAGCAAGGAGGGGAAGATCTTCCCAATGGCCTGACCTTCAGGCAGTAAACCCGAAAATTGTATGGAAATTCTCTGTAAGGAAAAAGAAAGGCTCAGTGGTAAAGTATCTGCCTGCCAATTCAGGAGACCTGAGTTCAGGTCCTGGCCTGGGAAGCTTCCCTGGAGAAGGAAATGGCAGCCCTCTCCAGTCTTCTTGCCTAGAGAATCCCATGGACAGGGGAAGCCTGGCGGGCTACAGCCCATGGGGTTGCAGAAAGAGTCAGACACGATTTAGCAACTAAACAACAACATAAGAATATGCATCAAATGCTGGGCAGTGGAAATGGCTTGGCTAGTTTTTCAAGAGCCTGGAAGGAGAATAACTGGAATGCTAGAGACAGAATTCTGGGAGAGAAGCATATAGATGAATCTACTGGAGGACACAAAGTATGATGATCTTTGTATCACGCAACAATGTCCACCAGGAAACACGGAAGAAGCACTAAACATCTAGAATGAATGATTCAGCCACATACTCAGCAGATTCTGTCATTGGCTGGGACAGCGGCCTCGTGGATGGAGTCACAGACATGGTAGCACAAAGATTATGCAAGGACCCAATGTCATGGGATTCTATTCCTCTAAGACATTAATCTAGCTACTGTGACTGCCAACTGCCCAACATGCCAGCAACAGAGACCAGCACTGAGTCCCTAGCATGACTTCATATCCCAAGAAGAATAGTCATCCACTTGGGAACAACTTGATTACAACACTGAACTCCCTCCACCTTGGGAAAGGTCATGATTCAACTCAAAAGGCATTGATGCAGATTCTTGACAGGAGTTTGCCTTTCCTGCCTGAGTCTGACTTTAGCTAGCACTATGGTCCAAGGGTTTACACGCAAACTGGATTTCACATAATGCTGTATTGTAACAAGGAACCCACTTTATAACACAGAAGGTGTGACGGTGGGAATGTGACCATGAAGGTCCCTCTTTTTATCACTCCCCACACCACCTAGGAAGCTTCCAGCTTGATAGAGCAATAGAATGATCGTTTGAAGATACAACTTAGAGATGATATTCTGAAAAATCAGGATATCTTCTTCAGGGTTCAGTATACATTCCAAAGCAATGAAAATTACGTGATTGTTCCCCAATGAGTGGATGACATAGGGTCGGGAACCAGATGTGGAACCACTTAGCATCCTTCCCAGGGATCCATTTGAGGAGTCTGTGCTGGCTATTCTTATGAATCCATAGGTCCTAATTCCCAGACCAGGAACTCTTCTACCAGGAGACTTGACAAGAGTCCCATTACAGTTTTAGCTACAGCTATCACCTATTCATCTAGGGTTCCTATGACAAAGAGTCTCGCATAAAAATAAAGGAGGAGATAGAGCTGCTGTTATACAGCAGAGGCAGCCAGCTGATTTACTGACAGATCTCCTGTCACTAGTGCACTAACTTTGAAAACATGGATGAATGCAGCAGCCATGGCTGGAAAGGGGCATGATTCCTTTTAGAGATGAGGATTTGATCCTTGCACCAGCTGAGTCACTCAGACCAAGAGCAATGCTAAGCAAGGATAAGAATAATGGCTAGTAGATGACAGAGATGATGAGGACAGATGTGGCCGAAGACCAGCTTCAGAGGTGGGGACTATAGTTTGTACCACTAACTCTCCCCTTATGTCCCTCCTGGAAAGAAGAGCGACCAAGACCCTACAAGAGCTGGTCACAAAGCTTATTATACGAAACAAGTAGATCTGTGCTGTGCGAGGGCTGGAGCGCCCTGGGCTATGTACACTCCTCACCCCAGCTCCCAGGGCTTCCCAGATGGTGCTAGTGGTAAAGAATCTGCCTGCCAATGCAGGAGATGCAAGCGACATGGGTTCAGTCCTTGGGTTGGGAAGATCCCCTGGAGGAGGGCATGGCAACCCACTCCAGTATTCTTGCCTGGAGAATCCCATGGACAGGGCAGACTGGCGGGCTACATACAATCCATGGGGTTGCACAGAGTTGGACACAGCTGAGCATCACTCAAAACCAAACTGTCCTTGGATGGAAAGAGCAGCCTTATCCGAGATCATAATACCNGGAAGATCCCCTGGAGGAGGGCATGGCAACCCACTCCAGTATTCTTGCCTGGAGAATCCCATGGACAGGGCAGACTGGCGGGCTACATACAATCCATGGGGTTGCACAGAGTTGGACACAGCTGAGCATCACTCAAAACCAAACTGTCCTTGGATGGAAAGAGCAGCCTTATCCGAGATCATAATACCTCCTCAGGGAAAGCCAATCCAATGACTGGTGAAGGAGACGGAGGGGAGGGGCAGAAGGCCTCGACATGCGATATTTCTGCAGAGCCACCCCAGCTCCAGAAAGCTCCGTAGCATTTGCTGAGGCCTCTGATGCAACTTCACACAGTTCAACTTCTTTTCCTACCAAATCTTGAGCTCCTTACTCTTTTTGGGCGCTACCCTTCAGAGCATCCCCCCAGTGTTCATTCCGCACACAAAGCTCTGAGAATCTGTCTCCGGGAAACTTGGCTTATGACAAATGCTTCTTTAAAAGACAGATCTGGGGACTTCCCTGGTGGTCCAGTAGTTAAGAATCCACGAGCCAGCACAGGGGTACGTGGGTTCCATCTCTGGTCCAGACAGACTCCCTTTGCCACGGGGCAGCTAGGCCAGTGCCCCACAACTATTGAGCCAGAGCGCAAGAACTGCCGAAGCCCATGCACCCTGGAGCTCTTGCTCCACAAGAGAAGCCACTGCAACGAGAAGCCCACGCGCTGCACCTAGAGAAAGCTTGCGCAGCAACAGGCACCCACGCGCTGCAACTAGAGAAAGCTTGCGCAGCAACAGGTACCCGGCACAGTTATAAAGAAAGAAACAAAAGATACAGCTCTTTGTGTTACCACATGTACACACACATGCCTAAACTCTTCTTGCTTCATGTTCCTCTGAAGACAAAGACCAGATGTCTTACCCTGGCCGATGAGATCCTGTCTGACTTGGCACCTGTCAATCAATTTCTGCAGATTCTCTGCACACACGTCTCCCTTTCTCTCTGTTCCAGCCTCGCTGATGTTCCTCGCATTCCTTAGGCATGAATGCGTCTTCTCTTGCCCCAGAGCCTTTGCACATGCTGATCCCTCTGCACAGAAGGGTCTTCTGTTCTATTCAGCCTCCAGCCTCCACACCAGTGTCTTCCTCAAAGAAGCCCTTGATCTTTCCCAGACTTGATCAGATTGTTCTGTTGTGTGTGATGTTCACACTATGCACTCTTTATTTTTAACACTTCACAGTTCAAGTGATCTATATTTGTCTCCTTGTTTAATTAATGTTTATTTGGCTCACCATGACAGCTATAGCACCTACCCCAATGCCTAACTTGTAGCTGACAATAGATATTTGTTAAATTAAGATGCTAATTCCTCCTTACACTAGATTCAAAGCCCTCCATTAAAAAGTCTTTTTCCCTGTAGTGTGTTTTTTGTGGATATTTTCCTTTTCCAGTGACTTATGAGGTAGTCACAGGACCCACTACACAGAAAGTGCTCCATACACAATACCTGCATTTATATCTTAGATTGTTACTACGTGTAAATTAGTTTTTGTTTTTTGGGTTTTTTTCCTGGTAGACTGTGAGCTCCTTGAGAGAAGGAGTTCCCTCTTGTCTGAACTTCAAGCGAAGAGCTTGGCAAATGTTTATTGAATTAAATCCTCAGGAAGTGTGAATGTAAACATCTGGCTATTTTGAAATGTGGAGATGCTTTGGTTTTTATTTCTTCCAGACAGTTTGTATCACACAGACTCATACACTGCTAACATAGGGTGTGAGAGGTCAGAGACTGCTGATCAGTTCATTTTTACTCTTCCTGTTTCCATGCTTAGAAAGCCGGAGTCTGAAGGAAATGTGCCCCTGGGGTTCACCACTCGACAAATTAAAAGTTTCAGAAAGGTCTCAGGTCCTACGGACACTGTCATTTGCCCTGGATCAGAATTGACAGACTCCAAATGCTTCCTGGGCTGAGCTGAATGGGTGGAGGAGTGTCCCAGGTGTGTTAGTCCCAGACACCAACCTGTAGGATATGGGTTCAATGTTGCTGGACATCCTGATTTTACAAAAGAATCCAAGCCTGGATTTGTACCAAACCTTCCCAATCCTATAGCTGTCTTCAGTTAAGAAAGAAAGAAAGAAAAAGAAAATAATAATTTATTTTTAAAAGGCATTGGGATATTCAAACAAATTATGCCCACTCAAGAGCCAAGTTCATGGGCTTTAGTTGGCTTTAGGTTGGAAATAAGCTAGCAAAACCTCTTCAAACTCACCAGAAAGACCATCAGGGCCCCAGGAATGTCTGTGCCTCAGTTTCCCCATCTCTCAAATGTGTCCATTAGGCCAGATGTTCCAATTCTCCTATCCCAGGTGTCCTTCTGAACCCTGCTGTTTACCTTGCAATTTTCTCATCCCCAAACCATTTTCAGTTACAATTTGAAGCCAGCAAGCAGAAAGATTATTTTTGGCAGAATTTCAATTTCTTTTGAGGGCTAATTACAAAAGACGGGGGGCAAAACAGGCACCAGGCTCTCTTTCACCTCTCATTACATTTATTTCATTTTATTACTAATTCTTTGTTCATACAATTCTCACCTTGGGATCTGTGTGTCTGTCTAGTTGCCCCAAGCCAGGGAACCCGCCTGAACTCCAGAAGCCTTGACGGCTTCCCAAGTGGTGTTAGTGGTTAAGAATCCATTGGCCAATGCAAGAGAGGCAAGAGACAAGAGACATGGGTTCGATCCCTGGGTCAGGAAGATCCCCTGGAGGAGGACATGCAACACACTCCAGTATTCTTGCCTGGAGAATCCCATGGGCAGAGGAGCCTCGTGGGCTACAGTCCATGGGGTCACAAAGAGTTGAACACGACTGAAGAGACTTAGCATGCATGCAAGGTGACAGTCATTACCTTCAGAACAGCTTCCTGAGTAGAGTGCTTCTCTGAGAGCATCCTGCCTGAGGTTGAGGCTGCAGAAGGGGAGTTCGGGGAGGTGCTCCTGCAAGCACAGAAATCCCTGATTCCATGTGGGACCCAAAAACACTGTAATGGGGGTTGGCCATTAACAGCCCTGCAGGAAAAGCTAGGGGCATATACGACTGTTGCCAGAGTGGTCCTACATCTGCTCTGGGTTGGAAGCTGCGGTTTTCATGTGGAAGTTTCCAGCCCCTTCCACAGATCTTAACACGCCTCCTCCCACCCAGCACACAGGGACACGCCAGCCCCAGCCACTTCCATTTGGTAGCGAGCAAAGCCCAGCCCCAGGTTACAGACCTTCATCCCCAGTTACTTTACACAGATTCAAGAAACAGGTCCCCAAAGAAGCCAAGGTGGAAAGCTACAGGAAATGTGCACACATTCACCATGAAATACCCACCCAAAGGACAAACTCGGTAATCCCACCAATGATGTTCCAAACCCGTGATGGCTAGCAGCCGACAAATACCCGCAGACCTCAATCCATTTTTATTGTATTCAGGCTGCAGTGTTGTATTTCCTGCCTCCCCTTAGCACCACACATACAGTGTACTTGAAAACAAAAATCTATAATATTGATCCCGCAATGTCACCACAATTATTCTTTTGAAACAGCCATTGAAAACAAATTACATCTGCACTGCCTTTTCATCCGCCCGCTGTGAGTGAGCAATGCTCACCGTGGCCTCCAGCACCCTGGCGTTAGCACTGTGTCACCACCGACAGGACAGCCTGGGGAAAAGCAGGTGGGGGAGGGGGTGGCCGGGAGGCAAGCAGGATCAAAGGGCTGTTTCAGGAGGGCACGGGGGTCTGCCTGGCTGGCGTCTGCCTCTGGGAGGGGCTTGGACCCAGCGTGGCTGTGATCTAGGTGAACCTAAGGAATTCCAGTCTACAGATGGGGTTGCTGTTGCCACATGGGGACCCCTCCCATCTCAGTAAACCAAATGCTGTGTTGGACTGATGAAACCGACAAAGGTTTAGCCACAGCTTCATTTTCAGATACTCAGTTTAAAATCTAATGACAAGTATTATTTGAAGTAATGTGGTCTTCACCTGATGGTGCGTAATTCTATAGACCAATGGAAGCATCTCTAATGGAGCAGTGGTGTTTTTAAGCCAGAGACATGAGCAGAGTCCCAGCTCTCTCTCTACAGCCCAAATTCCTACAGATAGCAAGGTGACCTTCTGGAAGAAGGCTAGATGTCCTCTTTCCCAGTTAGCTGCAGTCCAGACCATCCAGAGGGAGCAGAGATCTCAAGGTCACTCACCATCCCATCACAGACCTCAGCTCTGGTATGTACGTGGGGTCCTGGCCCTCAGCAAGATCATGAGCCCCTCCATAACGCACCTGCCTTTAGGAGCATCCAATGCTGGGGGCCTGCCTGTTTGTTTCCAGTTGTCATACTTGGAAAAATTCTCCCTGCACAGTAATTAAATTCCATGCCACCGAGCGGTGGACAAAGGGAAATTCTTTTGTTAAGGTTTGACCACACAAGTCACAGTGGTGGCTCTTGCAGGCGGGAAGTGATAACTTTGGAGCATTAAAAAAAAAACCAATAGCCTTGTTGACATGGACATGGGAGCCTAACCCCTGAAGCCTCCTGGTATGACGCATTGATTTTCCTGTCCGTGTACAGTTCTAAAGCCATCCATTCTGCATGGTCAGGGCTCGAAGGGCCAGAGAGAGGAAAAAAATCTGTTCTCTCTGCTGTACCTCCAGGCAAAGTTGAGGAATAAATTCTACGTTTTTGAGAGATGATTTGTTCAAGCCATGTTTAACAGAATATGATTGCATGAAAAGGGGGGGAAATATTTTGCTTCCCTGAGTCCCAGAACCCACACCCACTGACCCTCATGCAGAATCCTGGCATCACAGACATGGCTGAGAAGGGAGTGGAAACCAGGGTGAGGGTGAAGGACCTCAAGAATTGGGGAGCTTATTTATTATTCTCCAAATAATATCACCGAGCTGGCCGAAAATTGCTCAAATAATCCTGTCAGTCTACCTGTCACTCCTCAGATCCCTCTGCCACGGTTATTTTGCAGAGGCCACTGTTTCTTCTTGTTGGAGGGCACCTCGTGAAATGGCTATGCTCCTGCCCGCTTTCTGACCCTCTTTTCTGCAGGTGAAAGAGGCCAGGCTGACTCTCCTTGGGGTCTGCCTGAGAGTCCTTCTCGGGTGGACACCTCACCCTGACCCTGAGCCACTGTCCCTGACTGTCAGGGGGCTGCTGCCAGCCCCACAGCACAGGCCTCCCCTGCCAGCCTCCCAGTACCTCCTCCCACGCTCCCAGGCACCCTGGGGTCTTCATTCAAAAATGCCACTAGGTCACCGAAATCCCTCCCCATTCTCGGCTGTGACAAGGAGCGACTCTGGGTGATGGAGAGGCCGGGCTTTGGGGAAATGTGCTGAGATACTGCAGGGGATTCCGTGTGCCGCTGGCCTCACACGTTCAGTCCTTTTTGAGGATTTAGCTATTTTAGTTCCAAATAAAGAAAGCGTCGGTGCCGGTCAGGGGGTAGAGCTCGTCGAAGTGGAAGACTAGTGTTGGAGCTGCAAATTTGCAGGGCCGTTCTGCAAAGTATTACATACATCATTTCCTGGTGCCGAGGAATATTGAGCTATTTCAGGGACGCCGAAAAGGAAAGACCAAAATCATGCAATTTTCCTGACCTAGACAGAACTATGGATGGAATACAGAAATAGCAAATGCTAAAGTGAGTGTTCTTACAAGGCTTGGCTACATAAACACAGAATCCACACATCCCAAGCGTAGACAGTGTGAACTCAATTGCAGCACGCATGCACGCCGGTGAAAGTCATACACTCAGTCCCGCAAACCTTCCCACCAGATGACTCTGTCTTGCCAGACCTATAGAAGGATTCCTAAATTAGGCTGATGTCCATGTGTTTGTATATTTATTATTAAAATACTTACTGTTCTGCCTTTTGAAGTAGATGGACAAATGATTTAGGAGTGGAAATAGACTAGAAACAAAATTAATGCAAATAATGTGTTGATTTTTTTTTTAGCTTGATTAGCCAAGCCAATGGAAAATTCTAGAAAACGTATACAATTATTTTAACTGTCACAGGCTGGCAATTGTAATTGACATGATTTGTACGAGATGCAGTGTAATAACTGAATATATTAAAAAAAAATCTCATGCCTTGATTACCGGGAGAACATTACTAGTGCCACAATATTATTAACAACACAATTATCGTGGAATCCCTAGGATACGCTCGTAGCACTTCAATGCATTAGTGAACCTTTGCTAACGAAGAAAAAATTAAAGTACAGCAAATTTCAAAGCACCAGTTGTACCCAATATCATTAAAAATTTATAAAACTTCCCCTGAACATGACAAGTGTTTCGTTTAAATGAAGATCAGCCACAAGGAGAAAGCAGAAATCTTGTTCCTCTTTGTCTCCTTCCCTACCCCTCTCTCTCTCTCTCTCTCTCTCTCTCTCTCTCTCTGCCTCTCTCTTTCTCCCAGACCTCCCCCAACCGGCACCACCTCAATCCAGCTGAAATATGTAACCATTACAGAGTGACAGCTTGACACACAATGACCCGTCAGAACATTCATCTCGCAATGTTTTATTTTAGTGAGGAGCCAAACTGCAGAAAAAATAAGCAAGTTGTTTCAAGGCTTGGAAGGAGATCAAACATTTCTGGCATCCCCACTTAACAGACCTTTGATTTACAATGGACTTGTCAGAGCCCGATTAGACAGTGTGTGCTTAAAAACCTACAGAGGCTCCTCGAAGGCCCCAGCCCACCGCCATGTCCCCCACGGAGAGCATCCCTTTGTTCCCAGAACCAGCAAGCTGGGCTGAAGCACAGAACTTTGCACCCTTGCAAAAGAGCCAGGCAACATGTCATAGGCAATCGGTTCCGATTAAATCCCTTTTGCCAAGGTGAAAAGAGAGAGCGAGAGAAGCAGGGAATGGACAGAGAGGGGGCAAGCTGAGCTCCTTTCACCCATCTTTTTACCTCTTTCTTCCAAGTCAAAAGTTCCCATCTTTCCTCCAGGAAAAAAAAAAAAAGATACCCAGCGATTGCTACCACCAGTGAGTTTTCTCAACCTTATTCAAATGGAAACGCTCAGCTTAAAAAAAAAAAAATGAGTTGGACCCAAAGTGCAGGTGTTTAAAATATGTTCGCGGTATTACGATTTTTGCTAGTAATTACAACTATGAAAATGGCTGGAAATATATTGTTTCAATTTGTATGGAGAACAATTGCAGAGAGAGAGAGAGCAGCGTGATCTGTGCCTGGCATTGGAATGTGTAATTCCTTAACCCTATATGGTGGCACAGGGCTCACTGGAGCAAATTATGAATACATGTGTTGGGAGAGCTTGAGTAGTAAATTCAGATTCTGTGCATCCATAACAATGCAATCTGACATGTGTGATTTATGGAATATTAAGTTAATACAGTATTATGAAATTAGCTTAATGTACTAAAGCTGTAATTTTAAAGAGAAAAACAATGCAACCAGACGTAAACAATATCAACATTAGCATTTTGTGAAAGCTGAAACCAGTTCACCCAAAATATGTCTGGAGAGTCATCAATTTACCTCGCCTGGATGGGCCCAAGTCTCAGGAAAGTTTCAGACCCCAGGACGATACTCTCTGCTCAACAGGCCAAGCCGCTAGCTGTCCTGTCGACCCAAAGCAAGATGTGCCTGCCCCAGGCACCAACCAGGGAACCACACCACCCCCATCCTTTCTGGGAGTCACCAGAAGTTATCCTGAGCTCTTTCAACCAGAGGAACCACAGGCCAAAGTCAAGGGGTCTTGCATGCTTCACCCTGCAATAAATAAAATATTTTTTAAAATCAAATAAAATTGAAATGAAATAAAATCTAGAGAGAGATGGCTGGAGAGCCAGATACAGTCCTGAAAACTCAGAGCCTGGAAGAAATGAGACTCTGAGGCTGAGGAAATCTTACTGGTTCAAAAGAGCAAATCTAGCTGCATGGTCCTTTGGCATCTCAGAGGGGCTGCCTACCAATGCAGGACCAGAAACCTCTGGGTTACAGCAGGACAAGCCATTCCCAAGCCAGCTTGAGACCCAGAAGAGGCAGAGACTGAGTGAATGGGGGGCTCTCCCAGAGGCTTCCTTGCTGAGTGGAAGGACTGAAGGCAGTCCCCCAAACCTCCCCTCTCAGCTTCCAGTGCTAAGGATCCACTGGACCCGAGCATCTGGGACGGAGGCTCAGTGGCTGCAGATCAGCCACAGGTCAGAAATGCCATGCTCTGAAATGAAGAGGAGAAGGAAGTCACTTAGAAAACATTAGCATGGCTCGCTTTGCTTTCAGTTGTGATAGCTGGAAACTGCATAAGCGTAATTGAACGTCCAGAACCAGGACGTGGCCCATTGGGCCATTTAGCTTCCCTGGCCCAAGCATGCCACCCATTGGTGAGCATCAGGGTGGCAACCCAGACTCAAGTTTCCCTGAACCTGGAGGAAATAGACTTAATGAACTGGGCATGCGTGCACAGTCGCTTCAGTCATGTCTGACTCTTTGCGACCCCATGCACTGTGGCTCACCAGGCTCCTCTGTCCATGGGATTCTCCAGGCAAGAATACTGGAGTGGGTTTCCATTTCCTTTTCCAGAAGATCTTCCCAACCCAGGGATCCAACCCCCACCCCCTCACCCCAGTCTCCTGCATTGCAGGCGGATTCTTTATGGCTGATATGGACTGCAAGGAGATCCAACCAGTCCATTCTAAAGGAGATCAGTCCTGGGTGTTCTTTGGGAGGACTGGTGCTAAAGCTGAAACTCCAGTACTTTGGCCACCTCATTGGAAAAGACTCTGATGCTGGGAGGGATTGGGGGCAGGAAGAAAAGGGGACAGCAGAGGATGAGATGGCTGGATGGCATCACCGACTCGATGGACGTGAGTCTGAGTGAACTCCGGGAGTTGATGATGGACAGGGAGGCCTGGCGTGCTGCAATTTATGGGGTCGCAAAGAGTCAGACATGACTGAGCGACTAAACTAAACTGAACTGAACTCTAGATGGATTAATTGAGGCATAAAGGGACTGCCCATTACAGTTACACAGAGTCCCAAGATTTAGGATTAAATATGGATGTAAATATACCCCAGGGGCAGAGAGGAACCACCATGAGTTGGTTCCTGCCATTTTGATGAATATTTAACTTTAATTGATAAAGGACAGGGTTCCTAGGGACCACACCCAGATTCATGGACCATAGAAGGCTATTTCATATTAAATTCTCCATGGACTGCCTTGGAAGGGACAGACACCAAATCCTGCAGTGCTCCATGCTTACAAACATTGAGATGAGAGGAAGTATACATGTGTTCTTTTTTAATGACTTCTTTTAAAGATTCCCTATATATGGCTTAATGTAATCATCAGGATTAATTTGTTTATCTAAGATGTCACAGCATCTTCAGATACCCATAGTAAACAATAAAAGAATTCCACTTAAATGAAAAGTATATGTCAAAGTTAGCAACGAAACAGCGGCCGACACCACACTGGAGAAAATCAATTCGCGAATCTCGTGGAGAGGTCTTGAGCCTTCTCTGTCTAGCAAAGGCGTCTGACTGTTTTCTGTTGGTTTGTTGACTTTTATTCCTAAGTCGCCCTGCATTTATTACAGGAGCCAGAGAACCAAGAGCTGAAAGCCAATACTAATGTTTTAATTCCATCAAGTAAGTTTCAATTCTCATTCTGCCTTTTGCATTAGGAACCCAGACTCAGTCAATACCTCACAGCAAAAATGCTATGGTCGGGCACGGGGGCTTCACCTAAGCTGACAAATGCTGAGGCTTCACAGCATGGGGATAAACGGGCTCAGAGGGGGAAACTGCTCCCCGCTCTCCTCTTCTGCAAAGAGCAACTACGTTGTCAAGTCACAGCTTGTTTAGAGAAAGACGACCACCATGCACATTGCCTTTGGAAGGAGCCACTTTTTTTTTTCTGAAAAATTATTAATATCCAGGAATAACCTAACCACACACAAGGAAAAAAAAGTTATCTGTCCCAGTGTCAGAGCCAAGTCAACTAGACATGAGCATTTACTGACTCCCCATCCTCAGACACTCAAGCCCTCCCCACAGAGTTCAACTCCAGAGCTGACAGCGTGGAGAAGAAAATTCTCTCTTAGATCCGTGCCTCAACTGTGGCAACATGAGGACACCGATCTTTCTGTCTTCTACAAACATCATGGCAACAACTGTGACTCAGGCAGGAGAGACGAGGGAAAGAAAAATACCCTAAAACAGGCTAAACGGCCCCAGACCTGCCAGTCGGCCCTTTCCAGCCAACAGGTGCCTGGACCCCATTCTCGCCCCACTTAGCAAATTATGTATAAACAAATTAACTTCCTGGGCCCCGTTCCCTCTGAATTACTCCTTGGTCTCGGAGTGGTTTTCCATCAGGACGAATCTTTTCCGTTCCCTTATGCACCAGCAAACATACTGATACAATTTAAAGGTCATGTTCTTTTCAAACTGACAGAGCCCTCCAAAGTTTTGACGAGAGGCCCTCCAAGCCTCACACCCTACAGGCGGAAAGGAATTAAGTAAAACATCACTTGCTGGAAGCTCAATCATGTGAACTGATTAGAAAATGCATCCAGGGAGAGAGGAGCCTTGGCAAGGTGATGGCAGGTCCTCTTGGAAGGAGATGTCACACCGCCCGGCAGAGCGCCCCCGATGCCAGGGTGGGGGGGACTGTGGAGGATCAATGAAGATATAATTACCTTCCCGCAAGAAGCCTCTTCTTTTCCAAATCCCAGATGAGTGCCACTTAATTAGCTTCACCTTTTTATTCACCGACATTCAAATTTTACCCTAAACTCCAAGACTGAATTAACAACGTCATCTCCTTAGGCTCCAAAGGACATGTGCCTGGTAAGTGAGGGTATGGATTCTGCACAAATGTGCATTGTGTGGAGCCACTGATGTGTCTCTTTGCAGTTGTGTTGGTGTTATCAAGGGAGAGGGCAGTTCGTGATCCGCCCCCCCTTTGGATCTGTCTCTGGAACAAAAAGGGGACAACTGAGACAGCGCTGCTGTGTCCTCTGCGTCAGGAGATATGCTCTGGGAGTCTGGTCAGGGCGCTGGTCATTCTTCTGGTATTATTATTGCTGTTGTTGTTGCTGTTTTCTGACTTTTTTGCTTTGATTACTTTGTTCAACCAAAGCCTGCTAAGCTTCACTGAGACAACAGTGCTTGGCGGTTGAGAGGTTTCTAATGCTCTCGGTCCTAAACTGTGTGCTCGTGATGACATCGTCTGTCACGAGGGGGGCAGGGGGGACACTGGGTGTTTCGTAGCCGCCCCCCACCCTCGCAACCAGCCACAGCCTCCCCATCAAGGCCCTTTCTCCTGGCCTCTCCCTTCTGCCCGCCCATCCCAATTCATTTGAGGCTTGCTCTCTGTGCCTCCATACTTCATTTTTAGGGGTAGGGGGGGAAGGTCCCACGTCTAAACACTCATCCGCCAAGAACTGCAAGCATTTAGCTCAGCAAGAAGAAAAAAAAAGGAACTGTTTTGTTGTGATCACAGACACGTCCTCAAAGGCAGCCCTGAGCTTGTTAAATTTTTATTGGAATGCCTTTCTTTTGAAGCTTTCCTCCTCATTTAATTGACTGCTGAGCATAAGTCCACAGCCTTGGTTGCCCCTGTCATGGAAGACTGGGGCTGTCATCCTGGAATTCAGTCATCAAATAGATTTTCCCTGTCATTCTTCTTTCCTCGACCTCACATCATGCATCTTTCCAAAATGAGGCATCCCCTTCCGTCTCTGCAGACAGAAGCTTGGAAGCTTGACTGTTTCCCGCATGGCCCACACCCCTCTTTTCAGGCCTGCTCCCCCCAACCCAGTCTCCTTCCCTGAGATGACGCCCTGTAGCTGCATGTACTAGCGGGTACATGTCTGCCCTGCGGGATGCAGAGAGGACTTCCCAGAGCAGATGGTCACTAAATTCAGATTCTGGATTAAGGCATCATGACTGCATTAGCGCAGTCATTGTGGGAAGCTTGTTCAGAAATCATAAAGGAAAAGCACTCATGTTCTCCTGACTATACTTTGTGTTCTTCAAACCTGGCGTTCACAACGTTTACCACCATATCTTTGCATGGCCTTCGGGAAGAGAGGTTGGCAATTAAATGTGACTCATATAGTCAATCAACATCTACTGATGAACTTGTATGGCTAAACACCCTGGCTATGGGCTGGCGATGCAAACGTATCGGATTGTCTGAACCTCAAGACACTCTCAGAATGATCAAGAGACATTAACTGTGTGGTCCTTCAGGAAGTACAAGAAGCTAAAAAGGAGCACATGAAGATGGAGAACAAAGCTGACAAAGATTCCAGACCCCGTGTTTCCATCTGGTCTCTTATTTACTTTCTTCCTTGCTTTTGACTGTACTGGGGCTTTGTTGCTGCACAAGGGCTTTCTCTAGCTGCAGCAAGCGGGGGCTACTCTCCAAGCGCGTGGCATGGGCTTCTCATTGTAGTGGTTTCTCTTGTTGCAGAGCATGGGCTTTAGAGCATAAGCTTCACAGGCTTAGTTGTCTCCTGACATGTGGAATCTTCCTGGACCAGGGATTGAACTCATGTCCCCTGCATTAACAGGCAGACTCTTAACCACTGGACCACCAGGGCAATCCCTGGTCTCTTTTCTAACTGACCCACATCTGATTGCCACGCCAGTAACCTGCTCTTCAGAACACTGAGAAATCCACTAGGACCAGCACAATCCTACCTACCTGGTCTTCCCATATGAAGCAGGAGCCAGGGAGGGGGTGTGCGGGGGTGAGAGGGGGGATCCTTTCTTTAAAGATGTTCCCCAGAGGGGGTTCTTTGTGTACTTGTTAAATCAATCTTCCCCCATTTCTGGAGGGAGCTTCAGGCTCTGCACAGCTGCTCACAATGGCCAGAAGGGTAAGGAACCCAAGACCTCGAAATATCTGGGGCTCTTTCCCTCATTTAAAACTTTTGTTCCTGGAAGAAGTTAGTTGAAAGATGTTTTATAAGTGTCTTAAATACATCTTTCAGAGGCAAAGCCTGCTCCCTCCCCTGGGCAGTTGACTCTTCTGTTCTCTCTGTGGACACCAGGCCTGTGCTTTGGCCCATGGGTGACACAGGACTGGCTGCAACCCCCTCACTCCTGTGCTCAGAAACGGGCTCACTGTCAGCGGGGATCGGAGACACAGGCCAACTTGCCTCAAAGGCACTGTGTGTGTGTGTGTGTGTGTGTGTGTGTGTGTGTGCGCGCGCGCGCACGCATGCGCGTGTGTATTAGTCGCTCATTCATGTCTGATTCTTTGTAACACCATGGACTGTAGCCCTCCAGGCTCCTCTGTCCATGGAATTCTCCAGGCAAGAACACTGGAGTAGGTTGCCATTCCCTTCTCCAAGGGATCTTCCCAACCCAGGAATTGAACGCAGGTCTCCCACATTGCAGGCAAAAGCTTTACCATCTGAGCCCCTAGGGAAGCCCAGACTGGAGGTCTTCTATGGTTTAAACCTTTTATTGCACTTTTACTTATTGTCAACAACTGTCTCTGAAAATACTTTTCACGGGACTTCTGTTTAGCTGTTTTCACGTTAGACAAACTGGCTGTGCTATGGCTGAGCTGTGGCTAAGCCTTTGAGGAAAATCTTTCTCAGCTGGCTCTACAAGAAACAATGACACGAACACCAGATCATTCTATTTCAACTAGTCTGCATGCCTGACAATGGCAGCCCCTTCTGTGAATGCCTGATGTGTACACAACCCATTTCAGCCAAGAGGAAAGAACTCATGGGGTTTGACCTGAACTTGAAAGTGGCTCTGCTGAGTCTGCTACACTGGGGAGGCACCTGGGGCAGACTCTTGGCCCTGGCTTGAACACTTGGTGCAGCTCAGTGCCGTGGGCTGTTCACTTCACCCCGAGTCTGAGCACACTCCCCAGCAAGGCAACGTGGGGGGCTCGGCGGGACTGGGCCATCAGAAACCCTTTGCCCTGGTGCCTCATGTTGAACCCTGCCCCAGTCATCGAGGATGGAGCATCATGGAACTGGAGATTTTCCTCTCCCCTGCAAAAGCAATAAAACCACCAGCCTGGGCTGTGTATCCTGCCTGTGCCGCTAACAAGACACATTCTTTTCTGTTCATGGCAAGTGGTGTAAGTTTCTGTCTTATGTCACAATTTCTGACAAGTGCTTGAGCACAAAAACAGTATCTTGGCACCAAGAAAATGACCATCACTTAAAAAGATGAAACTCACAAGGACGCCAAAAGGGTAAGATTTCATGGGAGATATGCACTAGAAAGCCAGCCCCTCCCATGTCCCAAAAACCATCCCAACAAAGCGTGTCAGAACTGGCCTGCTCTCATCAAATGACCCCCATCCGAGCCAACACCTCCACCCAGAGTCGATGTTTAACCATTCCACACACTTCACACGCTGAGGCCACAGCTAACTGATTGGCAAGGCCAGACCAGGTACAGCCTTAGTTCTTTTTCCACTTTTTATATTTTTTTCAATTCCATTTTGCTTCTGGATCCCTGAAAAGACTGAATTCTCAGTTCAGGCTATCACTTGTATCAACTTGTAGTGCAAAAGCCTTGTGTATCTGAAGTACCTTTAAGACAGCATTTTGAAAGGAAAGAAAAAAATGCAATGGCTTTAAATTTCGTTGCATGACCAACTTCCTTCTTAAAAATATACCATAGGTTAGTTTAAGCAAATATTAATATGACGTCTATGTGCATACATGTTTTGAAGAGGCACAATGAGAAAAAAAAATCTGAACTTGATGGCTTAATTATGTATTGGGGTCCTGCATTTTAGAGGGTGCCAGTAAGCACCAGCCTAAAATCTAGATATGACTATTTCACGTAGTATGTATGTGAAAGTCGCTCAGTCTTGTCTGATTCTTTGCGACTCCATGGACAATATGGTCCATGGAATTCTTCATGCCAGAATACTGGAGTGGGTAACCTTTCCTGTCTCCAGGGGATCTTCCCAGCCCAAGGACTAAACCCAGGCCTCCTGCATTGCAGGCAGATTCTTTACCAGCTGAGCTATTCACCACAAAAATACAAAGAAAACCAAATACTGCACCTAAGGAAATGCAGAGCAAAAGCAGCATCTCCAACACGTGATGCAGCAGCTCCTGGAACTGGAGCCCGTGGGCATTACAGTCACTGGGTCCCCCTTCACCAGCCTTCAGCCCTGATGGAGCTCCCCGGTGGAGCTCAGCCTCTGAGCCTACAAAGTGAGCACTAATTTGAAAGTCAAAGTCCTTTTTGCAAAAGAACTGACATTCTGAGATAAAGTTCAGACTTAATATACTGAGTCTTGGTGATACTGTATGTTGACAGGATAAGCTGTCTTTAATATTTCTGCTTTAAAAATTACCAACAACTGTGCAAGTTCAGATCGGAACGTGCTTTGCTCTGCCTGAACGGTACCCAAGTTAGATAAAGTTCAAGTCCCCTCTTCAGAGACTCATGACTTGCAGGCAGTGTCGTGGAGAGGCGGGGCTGTGTCACTCTGCCAACACCCGATTAGCCCTCTAGACCCAGGGTGGGTCGGGTGGGACGAGTGAGGTACCACTGTCTGTTGAGACCTGTTCCCCGGGAGAGGTGACCGTTGACACGGTGTACAGCAGCATCTCCAGGGCTCTCATACCCAGAGCCAGACGGAAACAGAAGGAAACAGGCTGGCATACTCTCTGCCCCCATCTGAAGTCCCACATATCCAGGGAACTATACCCCTGCATTCCTGCTCCCATTCCAGGCTCGCACCAGTTTACACACAGCCATCCGGACTAAGAAGGACAGCTTGACCTCCCGGCTGGAAAACCGTGGACCTCTCCCACTCTGTTCCCACAAGGCAGCAGAGCACTGACCCCTTGTCCAGCAAAGCCGACTCCCAGCCCAGCACAGCAGGCTCCACACCTCTAACAGAATGAAAATAAAGCTCCCTGAAGCAGGGAAAGGAGGGAGGGGTTTCCGACTATCCCTTCTCTGGGGAGCGTGAGCTAGTGGCCTCAGTGGCAGCTGGGCACTCAGCTGGCTTCCTCAGGAGGGAGGGGAAGGAAACCTGTCTGAATGATTCTTCCCAGGAAATCTAGAAAGGGAGGGAGGAGAACATGTACCTGGGGAAAGAACATTCCTGAAGGGCTGCAGATAGAACGGGAGAAGGGGAGGGACAAGGAGACGGGTGTATGTATGCCTGTGTCTTTCAATCAGGCAGTTCAATCTCGGGTTATTTTATTTGACAAATAAAACTAAACTGCATATTTATGGACTAATGATGTGAGATATTGCTCTTTTACTCAAATCCACTGCTGTTTAAAGACCAACTGTAAATATTCCGGGGACTTTTCGCAGTTTTGTGTGGCAGAGGGAGTCGGCCCCAAGCACGATCTTGCAGCTCTGATGACAACACTGCCTCAAGGTCAGGGTCACGATTTCACCTCCTTAAGAAAACTCAGCTGTGGAGAATATCTCCTCCCCTAGGCCTCAGAATCATGTGTTCTTTCAGGAACGACCAAGTATCAGGCTGTCTGCTGGGCTTGGGTTTCAGAGCTGGCTGGAGAACACTAGACCCTGGTCCTGACGGTCAGCCATCAGGAGGAGTCATTTCCTAGGACGGAGAAGACATACATAACCATTCCACACCCGGAGCTGAGACAGGTACCCCTCTCCTGCCCCTAGCCATAGGCTGATGGGCACCCATCATGAGTGAGGGCAGTTTGGTAACTGTTCTTCCAATACAAGTGAAGGGCTGATCAGTTCAGTTCAGTTCAGTCACTCAGTCATGTCCGACTCTTTGCATCCCCACAGGCTGCAGCATGACAGGCCTCCCTGTCTATCACCAACTCCCGGAGTTGACCCAAATTCATGTCCATCAAGTCAGTGATGCCATCCAACCATCTCATCCTCTGTCGTCCCCTTCTCCTCCTGCCTTCAATCTTGCCCAGCATCAGGGTCTTTTCCAGTGAGTCAGTTGTTCACATCAGGTGGCCAAAGTACTGGAGCTTCAGCTTCAGCATCAGCATCAGTCCTTCCAGTGAGAATTCAGGTTGATCTCCTTTAGGAGGGACTGGCTGGGTCTCCTTGCCGTCCATGGGCTTATAGTTACGGTCATATTGTGTTCTTCATCATGTGATTTCATGGCATTTGCCACCAAAATTAGGAGCAAGAGACGGAGGCCACTTGAGAAGAAAGATCTCCTTGTCTCTTGTCTCTCCAGGGAGGAAAGAGCTGTGGGCAGTAGAGAACAGGTTAGAGCTGGCAGAGGGGGTGGGGGTCCCGACTGGTCCCTGCATTCTACCCAGAGGATACTGAGCCAGTGGGTGGGAGTGGGCAAAGGAGAAGGCTGCCCCTGGAACTGAACAGAGACAGACTGGGGACCAGGGATGTAAGGTTCTCAGACTTCAGAGGAGGGCTGCGTGTGCTGCCTCCCAGTTTCCATGGGCCCAGGCTGGAAAGCAGGCTGTGTGCTCAGGAGGCTGGGGCAGAATAAAGCCTCCTGGGGAACCCATGGGCCACCTCTCTATGGGCTGGAACTGACCTTGTCCAAGGAGAGGGCACTGCGATGGGGAGGGGTCGTATAGGAAAAGTCCCAGGAAGACTTAGCCTCAGGAAAGGCACCAGATAAATGGGAGTGGCTCTCACGGAAGCACCATACCACATGGGCCTGAATATTCATTGGAAGGATGGATGCTGAAGCTGACGCTCCAATATTTTGTCCACCTGATGCAAAGAGCTGACTCATTTGAAAAGACCCTGATTCTGGAAAAGACTGAAGGTAGGAGGAGAAGGGGATGACAGAGGACGAGGTGGTTGGATGGCATCACCGACTCAATGGACATGAGTTTGAGCAAGCTCCGGGAGATAGTGAAGGAGAGGGAAGCCTGGCATGCTGCAGTCCGTGGGTTGGCAAAGAATCAGACACGACTTAGTGACTAAACAACAAGGATAATAACTCACGGAAGCACCACACCATGTGGCCCCTCTGCAGGATGTCTCCCAGCTGAGAGATGGCCCAGGTCAGCCATCACTCAAACAGAAACCCTACTCTGCAGAAACTCCACCACCTTGGTTGCACATGGGTTGGGGCCTGTCCGCGGAGACAGAGGCCTCCATGCAGCATTAACCTAAAAGAATCTGCCTCCGTTAGCAGCTCCTGTTCAAGGTCTGATGAATTTTTATTGCCCATGGTGAGAAAGATGTACTTCACCATTGGCTGTTCCAGGGACAGCTCTGGTTTCTGCAGCTCTAATGGGCAGTCCTCAAAGATACTGTGTGCACATCCTGGGATGCTGCTGGTACCCACAGCCTTCTCCCTTAGCTGGTCAACCTGAGCCATCACTTACGCAGCGGCTCACTCAAAGCTAAAGATAACTGACGCAGATGCCTAACTGCTCCTTCAGGTCCCTAGCCTAGGGCTCCTCCAAAGCAAGGTGATAACGGGAAGCCTAGCTCTGGCCTCGTCTCCCAGGGCAGAGACTCATTCCTGAACAAGGTTCCTGCTTGCATAGTGTGCTTCAGGTACTGCGGGGCACACAGAGGAACATAACCTGGCCCAGGGTTCAGAAACAAGTCAGCAAAACCATGGCACTGCTGCACAGGAGGTGCTGGGTCCAGTGGGGGCACAGGAGAAAGAGAAATGGGTCCTGTGTGGGTGAGGGGGCATTTCAGGTGAGTAAGATTTCAGTAGGTAGAGGAGGGAAGGTCTTTCCAGAAAGGCAGCAGCATAAGCAGAGATGTGGGGACAATAGGAATATGCACTCCTCGGGCTTCTGAGAAGAGTCAGACAGAGAATAAAATCCACCCATAGTTTCAGGGACAAGACCTGTATGACCCAGTTCTGCCCACCTCCCCAACTCATCTCCAACCACATGCCTCTGTGTTGCCTAAGCTTCTATCACATCAGATCCTCTTACCCCAGGACCTTTGCACATGACTTAGTCTGAATCAGCACTGTTCTTTTGGGATCTCTTGGTTGCCTCCCTTGGACTTTCAGATCTCAAGGCCTGAATAGAGCTGACCACCAAATTCACTGAAGTATTTTCTCCATGATTAGTCTGAAGTTATCTTATTTGTTTGTTTATTTGTTCACCATTGGCTCCCCTTAAGCCTATGACCACTGTGAATGCAGGCATCTTGTCTGTTTTGTCCACTATCCTCAGAGGCTGGGACAATGTCTGCTAATAGGTAAAGATCTACCTGGGGAGTGAGCTGGGAAAGGGCACAGGTAGTTCTTTACCTGTTAGCAGACATTGACCTCTTTGTCATCTGGCCACAGATCACACATCACCAATCTGGGGCTGGCCAAGCTTTTTAGGAGTTTGAGAAGTAGTGTGAGAAATGTAACCCAAGCAGCTGGGAGCAAGCCAGGGCAAAGCTGATGGGCTCTGTGCAGACTGCACAGGTCACTTTCCACTTGGGGATGGTCGGGGCAATAGAGGCCTCCAGATGTACACGCAGAGATAGCTGAAATGCTGGGGCTAGGCAGCTGATAGAGGAAATGTGCACTTACTCCATCACAAGCTCTTCTGAATGGTCTGACCAGGCATTGCTGATGGGGTCTTGCAGCCAGGCTTCCAAGCACCTGACCCTTTTGGAAAACAGGCTTCAGAAAGAGGCCATGCACTGGCTTCAGGGCCACGGCCAAGAGGTGCTGCCTGGCCATTGCATGGACTCCAGGGCATGAAGGCAATTAGGCTTAGACAAGCTCTCAGCGTGGTCAGGCTCAGACTCACAGCCTCATCAGCACTGGCACACACCCGTACATCAGGGTGAGCACCAAGGGACCCAGGGCATGTAAGAGACTCTGGAACATGAGGCCCAAAAGAAGGCAAGCTGTTCAGGATGCAGCGAAGGACATACAAGGGAACATACAAGGGAAATCACAGCTTGTGCATGAACAGGGGGTCTGGGGTCAACTGTGGAGGAGTTCATGGCTCACAGGAACACCTGTTGGGTAAAGACTCTGCAAATCATCACATCTCTCAGCTGCCCTGAGAAACTTTTCAATACAACAACTTTGAGCTGAAGCTCAACCACTCATTAGCTGTTTTTCAAGACTGGGTAAATAATACAACCTCTCTTAATGACCTACCGTCCTGAGCTGAAAATACTGAGGCTGTCACCACCTGTGTCTGAGGGCTGTTAGAGATGTAAGCATGGTCAGTGTGCACTGTGCTCAGATCCCTGTGCCATCGCCTGCCCTGGGTTGGCACTCACTGCTGTTCTCGTTGTGGCTTCTCCTGCAGTGCCCTGTCCCCAAAACCCAGTGAGTCCTTGGATCTGATGGGTGAGTCCAGCTGGGCTCATCCCAGCCTGGCTGGGATCCCCAGGTCACCCCACTCTGCCCTCTGTCCCGGCCCCTTCTCACCACCATTACCCCATGCTCCTTCTCTCTCTACATTGCTTGTTGCAGAGACAACTATTCAGTTGCTCTTCAGTCACTCAGTTGTGTCAGAGTCTTTGCAGCCCCATGCCAGGCTGCCCTGTCCTTCACTATCTCTCAGAGTTTGCTCAAACTCATGTCCATTGAGTCAGTGATGCCATCCAACCATCTCATCCTCTGTCGCCCTCTCCTCCTGCCTTCAATCGTTCCCACTATCAGGGTCTCTTCCAATGAGTCGACTCTTCGCATCAGGTGGCCAAAGTATTGGAGTTTCAACTTCAGCATCAGTCCTTCCAATGAACATTCAGGACTGATTTCCTTTAGGACTGACTGGTTTTACCTCCTTGCTGCCTGTGCAGGGGACTCTCAAGAGCCTTCTCCAGCACCACAGTTTGAAAACATCCATTCTTTGGCGCTCAGTCTTCTTATGTTCCAACTCTCACATCCATACATGACTACTGGAAAAACCATAGCTTTAACTAAATGTACCTTTGTCAGCAAAGTGATGTCTCTGCTTTTTAATATGCTGTCTAGGTTTGTCAGGGAGCCTTGAAAAGTTTTCACGGTGAGAAGCTGATACGCAGAGCAGCAGAGCTCCAGGCAACATAAGAACACAGGGAACTCCTGCTCACCAGTCTCTGCAGTTGCCTCTCCCCTAAAAGGAACTCAAACATTGGCCATAGAAAGAACATTCCGGAGTCATGGTTATCCAAGTCTCACTTGACCAGAGGGAGGGCAAGTAGGAGGGACCCTCCTCTCTGTGTTTAAAAGAGAGAAACTCTCAGGCCAGCGAGAGGCTGGGCTCGGGAAGTTGGGAGTTTCCCTGAGGAGGCAGAAGATGAAGCGTTTGTGTTTTGTTTGAATTGATAATGATGTCAGTTTCAGTTACAGGCTCATTACAACAAACCTGGGACGTATTAACGGCTCTTTAATTGAATTTGGAAATAAGAAGGAGAGTTTTCAACGGTCTTGTAAAGAGTGGAGGCGCGGCGCCCACGGCGACTGCCCGTGCATGCGGAACAGAGCTGGAACGCAGCGCCCCCCAACAGCGGTCCTCTCAACACCCCCAGGTCCCCAGGTTACGCCGTGAGGCCCTCTGTGGCCTTCTTGAGCTCATGGGGGGCTCTGAGGAGAAAGACAGGACCAAAAGGCATTCCCAGAGAGTGAAAGCAGGCCCCATAAGATGCCGCGGCCTATTTTCTAATCCAAAGCAACAACGGAAGAGGAGCTGCTGACCATCCAGTCCCAAGCTGAGACCCCTCCTGTGGGCCCCACGGGGTCCCCGGCAGCCCTCACCCGGATGATGCAGGCCCATTTCCCATCCACCTTCCCCACCAGAAGCGGGGTGGGTTCCTGCCGGGGGTGGCCCCTGCCACATCCTCCTGGAATCCTAGGTGTCTGCCCCAGGCCCTGACACAGAAAACCTGAACAATCGTTTGTCAAGTGAACAAGTGAAGGGATGACTCAACACCTGTGGGCTTTGCCTTTTTCCCCTCACCCTCTGCCTTCCGCTCCACTTGCTTCCTCCACCACACACTCTCCTATCAACCCTTATGTAGCCTTTTCCAGAAAACCCTTGTTAATTATCTAGAATGTTTGCTTCTTGATTTACTCTAAGCCAATATATTGATGTTTTGAATCGGTCATTTCAGTCATGTCCACCTCTGTGCAACCCCATGGACTGTAGCCCTCCAGGCTCTTCTGTACATAGGATTCTCCAGGCAAGGATACTAAAGTGGGTTGCCACGCCTTCCTCCAGGGGATGTTCCCGACCCAGGGATCTAGATACAAACACACATCCTTACACATATAAATACACACATGCATGCATCATGTACATTCAAATGTCATATCTGGGGGAAGGGGAGATAGTTGCCAGATTTAGCAAATGAAAATATAAGACATCCAGTTAAATTTTAATTTCAAATAAACAACAAACACTTTTTCAACTATTTTAAAATTATTTCTCAGTAGTCTGATATTCAAATGTATTAAGCATTCTGTATTTTATCTGGCACCCTTGGGAGGCAGGCGGTTTTCTTCTTTTGTAAATCTGATCATAGGATTCACGTACTCTTCTCTCTTAGATCCATGGATAGCTCTCGGATTCAACAGGTATTTGCCTAGTGACTACTTTTTAATGAATACATAATGTTCCACAGTGTGGCTCTTTCTCAATTGCCAGCAATTATTTCTACGTTTGGTTACTGTGTCACTGTAGCATTGCTCAGCAAATCCCCATCCTCAGCCAAAGGAAGGCAACGTGATTAGCTGTGTCTCGGCTCCCTAGATTAGCTGCCCTGGCAAAGTCAGACTCCAAAGTCCACAGCAAGACTGTCCATTGCTCAGAACAGCCATGAGACCCTACACTACATCAGAGGCTGTGGCTATGAAGGAAGGACAAAGGAATTTTGATTTACCCCTACCCGACAAGCACCAGAACAATGGAGACACTGAAATGCCTGCCTCTGACTTGAAGCTCAAAATACTCTCAAATGCAGAAATCCAGACTTGGCTCATTTGGCAAAACCCATGCCACCTAATTATTGTATGTAGCCCCTCCCACCCCTCCTTCATCACTGGTGTCTTTAACTTCAATCTCGTTGCTGAAAACACAAAAATAAAAAATACATAGCAGTTCGGCTGACATTACAGCAACAGCATAAGCCTCATTTTACCAACCATTTAACTCCCTCTAAGGACCCCGCTCAGAGACACAGGCACGTTGATGGGAGCTGTACAAAGGTCAGTGATTTGGAGGCTCTTTCCGACAATTTGCCAGGATTTTGGCATTTGTAAGCATCCATAGGACAGCTCTCTAGCAAGCTGACCTTGACAGCGAATGGGATAAATAAACCTTCAATTTACCCCCTCCAGCTCTCCGTGAGCCGGGCCGGTCCCCACGGAGCCTTCACCTGTCCATATCGTTCAACTGCCTGCAACTTTCAACTGACGAACATCCACAGCTCCGCAGCCCAGTGACAAACACCATCTAACAGATAAGGCTTCTGAAAAGTCAAAGCCAATACTGCTTCCATTGAAAATTTAATGCCAGCTCCATCTTTACCCATCATTCTTCTGACTGTTGCACGTTTCCCAAGAGGCCCTTGAAGCTAAAGCACTGCTCCATAACAGGTAATGACGTGGCATTTAATGATACTGTCCAAAGTGATCCCGGTCTTTGGGAAGTAATGTGCACTCATGTACCAGATAAGCACCGTCAGACGTACTGAGCTGCCGTATCTTTCACGGCCCTGTCACCAGACACGATGCGACACATGCCCGGCCATCGTACCTGCCGCTCTTCCGACCCCGCGCATTTTCAGAGCACAGCTCCAAAGCGTTCAGGGAATTCAGGCAAAAGGTAGGATGGTAACATACCCGTAATTAAGTATTCACAGCCTCTTTAATACTTCAGTGCTCTTGGATTCGCTACTAAAATCTGTGAATTATACCTCATTGAAAAATGTCCTTAATCGACTCTGACATGTTTTATTGGAGGCAGAAAAAATGTTTCAGTATGATAGATAAGGTTAAAAATGTTACTACTCTGATCATTTACTCTAGTGCCTGGCAAAAAAACTCCAAAGCCAAAAACCATTTACATCATTCATCGGATGCAAGAGAGGAAGAAGGGGGGAAAAAAAGCCTTATCTGACAGCCCATTTTAACTGATGGGAGAAAGTGCAGATTTTCAATTTTCTGACAAAGTTGTGTTGTTTATGTAGATAAGGGAGAAAACAACTGTAACATCACTGCAGCATGCCATGAGGCCTGGAAAGGAGGCTTCCACAGCAAACTATCCCCCGGCCATGTGGAGCGCTGAATGACCTGCAAAGCCATACCTTCAGGCATCTGACCAGCTCACGCAGGGCTCATTTTCCTCCTCAGAAGCAGCTGAGGGTTTTCAAACTGCCCCAGAACCCCGCTGGGATGTGCCAACTCTACAAGCACATCAAGTCCTTTCCTCCCCAGCATGCCCTAAGAAGCTGCAGAGGGGACCAGAAACTCAGCAACAGAGAGGCCTTTTAGAAGCTGACTTTTTCCACAAACATTGAGTTTTGCAGTTTTCTCTGCACATTGACTGGTACCAGTGACCCCAGAGGTGGGAATCTAAGCTCCCGAGCTCTACACACCCTTCTGAGGGATGGGTCCCATGCAATTAAACCTGGGTACACATTGGGACATCACCTGCAAATCCTGTTAACCCTTCCCCAATGTTCACTCCAATGCCACCTCCTTCCAGACCTCATAGACATGCTCCCCTAAGCAGACTCACCTTTCTCCCATTACAACAGCCAAGATCTTGGGCACAGCACAGAGGCGACAGGTTTGGGTCCTAACTTGCCAGCTGGAAACAAACCTCCTGTCGAGGGCTAAGCAACTACGTGATCTCGGGCCAGCGACTGCCTCTCCCTGTGCTTCATCTGTAAGGGGAGAGGATGGCAGGAGCTAAAGTGAGAATCTTCCAAGCACCGTACCTAATACCCTGGTTACAGGGGCTGGCAGTGGTTGCTGTGGGAGGAATTTGGACTCCAGCTCTCACCGGTGAGAGTAGACTCAGCCTAGCAGACTGCTCAGAAACACGTCCGGTGACATTTTCCAAAAGTAAGTCTCTCTTAGGGCTTCCCTGGTGACTCAGCGGTAAAGAATCCATCTACGATGCAGGAGCCCCAGGAGATGTGGCGATGGATCCCTGGGTCTGGAAGATCCCCTGGAGGAGGGCATGGCAACCCACTCCAGTATTCTTGCCTGGGAAATCCCATGGACAAAGGAACCTGGTGGGCTGCAGTCTATAGGCTTGCAAAGAGTCAGACACACAGAAGAGATTTAGAACACACACAAGTCTCTCTTAGGCCAGTCCTGGACAGGATTGTTTTCCAAATAGACTCCAACCCTGTGGGACTGAAGTTCATTATAAACCCAGCGGACAACTCATCTGCTTAACCCACGTCTGAGGAAAAGCATCTCAACACCATGGTCCCAGATCAAGGTCCCCTGGGACAGACAGAGTTCAGGAACTTCACAAAGAAAACCAGTTACAGAACAATTAATGGGATTAAACAGCAAGCAAGAGTGAGAGGAAAACACAAAAATAACAAACATTGCCTCTTTCCAAATTCATCATTCTGGGCAGCCAACAAACACCCTTCATCTTTGAGCCACATGGTCAGAGCTCACGTGGCTGGGTAGGACTTGCAGATGTGCTGGTTTTCATATGTATAGGTGTCATTTCAGTGCCTCCCCTGACACCTTCCATGTGCAAGCCCAGAAGGCAGCATTCCCGGTGACTTTATGCCAACCCTACCTACCTCCCAGAGTAAAAATTTCCTAAAAATTAGGAAATTCAAACAACAAGGTCTTACTTGGAATATAGCACAAGAAACTATATTCATATCCTGTGACAAACCATAATGAAAAAAAAAGTTTATATATATATATCTGTATGTGTAACTGAATCACTTTGCTGTACAGCAGAAATAACACATTGCAAATCAGTTATACTTCAATACAATTTTTAAGTGAAAAAAAAATTAGGAAATTCCACATGAAAAACGTACTGTCTTTCAAGAAAAAAAATCAGGATTTTTCTAGGCCTACCTCCTGTTTCTATCAAAAGCGGGAATACATTCTGCATCTATGGCCAGCACTCACCGAGACAAAATCACTATAAACACAAGATACTGTCACAGACCAGAGGAAATGAAAGCGACATGATGACTAAATTCAGTGTAGAATCCTGGACTGGATCTACAGTCCAGAAAATAGTGGGGGGGGGGTGCATTTAAGGGGAAATTGGTGAAATCCAAACAAAATCTTAAGCTCAGCAATAGTAGCCGACCAAAGCTGGGTGTCTTGGTTGTGACCGCTGTCTCTAGGGGATGTCAGCTACTAATGTCAAGGGCAAGCTAGCTGAGGGGTGCATGGGGACATTCTGTATTGCCTCCACAACTTTTCTGTAAATCAAAAACTGTTCAAAACGTTTAAATTTCCCTAAGAAATAAAGACCAAAGCTGGGTGTCTTGGTTGTGACCGCTGTCTCTAGGGGATGTCAGCTACTAATGTCAAGGGCAAGCTAGCTGAGGGGTGCATGGGGACATTCTGTATTGCCTCCACAACTTTTCTGTAAATCAAAAACTGTTCAAAACGTTTAAATTTCCCTAAGAAATAAGTCAAATGGAGAACAAAACTCTTTAAGACCACCTCTTTTTTTTTCTTTTAATTCTCTTTTTAAAAAATGGGGTATAGTTACTCTACAGTGTTGTTCATTTCTGTTGTACAATGAAGTGACTCAGCTATCAAGCCAAGAAGATACAGTAATTGTAATCATTTATGGCAATGGCACCCCACTCCAGTACTCTTGCCTGGAAAATCCCATGGATGGAGGAGCCTGGTAGGCTGCAATCCATGGGGTCTCAAAGAGTCGGACACGACTGAGTGACTTCACTTTCACTTTTCACTTTCATGCATTGGAGAAGGAAATGGCAACCCACTCTAGTGTTCTTGCCTGGAAAATCCCAGGGATGGGGGAGCCTGGTGGGCTGCTGTCTATGGGGTCGCACAGAGTCAGACTCGACTGAATCAACTTAGCAGCAGCAGCAGCATGCACCAACACAGAAGCACATAAATATATAAAGCAAATGCTAACAGCCAGTCCAAGATTACTTCCTATATATGGTCCACCTCACTTATCAGTTTGCTGCTTGGAGCCCAGAGCCTTTTGACCTCAGGACACCCCTCCCCAATACCTCCTTCAGCGGGTGTGTATATACTGCCTCCTAGGGCACATACCTGCCTGTCTCCTGGATAACCTGGTCCACACACAAGGACTTGGGGTTCCTGTGGGAAACTGTGGGGACCCCCAACATCTGATTGGACCTTGGTGAACTGAGAGCAAGGGAAGGGGTCTCCTGGGACAGCTCCAGGGGAGACGATGCCCAGCAAGCCTCCTGAGATAAGGATGAAGGACCCTAAGCAGAGCACCTGGGCACTCAGCCCAGGTAGGTGTGCCATGCAGCTTTCCCTGTGGTCAGTGTCAAGAAGGTGGGAGATGTCCTCCACAGAACACCTGTCACCCTACGTACCCCAGCCTGGGGTGCTGCTGTCAGAGAACAGACCTCAGTGTACTGCAGTTTCTGTGCAGCAGAGCCAGTACCTCTATCAGAGGTGCTGGAGGAAGTATCTTACCTCCCCTCTGAGGGCAGGCCCCCCATTTATATCTCCCCAGAGCACAGGCTCTCAACTCTGAGGATTTTTGCTGAAGGATAAGGCCCCGCTGGACCCATCCTAGGGCTGAAGGTCAGTCAGCACCTGTGTGTGTGGCAGGGGGCAGGCGGGGGTACTTTGCTGAGCTCTGCAGGGAGCATGGACATGTTAGACCTCTCTGACCTCCAGGAGATGACCGCTCTGCCAGAGGGGTCATCTCCAGGTCACAGGACAGGTTACTGGAGGCAACCATCACCTGGGGGTGACGCCCTCAGACAGAGTCAGGAAGGGGCTAGAACACCAACAGGACTTGGGAAGACACTGAGGGTCGCTGGAGGAGTGGGAAGAGAGGTGGGCAAAGAGGAGGGAGACAGATCGACACCTGGAGAGCGGTGAGGGCAGGGAAAAGCCGAGGTGTGCTCGGTTGCAGAGGCAGGTCCTGAGTGACTGCAGCTTAGGACAAGCTGGGCGCCAGGGTGGCGGTGGCCTCCCTGCTACCTCCTGGGGGGAAAGTACAGTCACGGCAGCACTCAGAGAGCCCTGGAAGCCAAGGCAGTCATCTAGGAACCGCTACCTCGGGGGCATCCAGGGACCACATCCCAGGGAGAGAGGGCACCACGGAGTCACGTTACTCCTAAATTCCTTCGTTGTCCGTGACCAGCACCATTACCATGCAGAGGGATTCTGTTTTCCAAAGTGTCGATATTTTTAAAGGCACTCATCTCAAACAGAACTCAGTGCTTTTAATTTTGAGATTCCTTTATTTTAAATTTTTTACTGTTATTTTTATTAAAATTTGTTTGGGGCCTCTGCCCCCTGACCTTGTAGCTGGCCACCTCTAGCCAGATCCCAATGCTTGGGTTTAGAGCTCAGCTCTGCCTTCACCTGTGGACGCTGGGCACCCTCTGTGCCTCATTGTCCTCATTTGTGAAAAGGGCATAATAAATCCAGCACCACCTAGCAGAGTTGTCATGAGTTTTAAATGAGCTAATATGTGTCAGCCGCTGCTCACAGACCCTGGTACAGAGAAACCAGTCCTGAGTATCAGTGATGCACCCTGTGCAGGAAATGAGCCTGGGAAATGGTGCCAGAAATATGCCGTGGGCACACGTGGCTGGACATGAGGCAGAGGAGAGCTTCCAGAACCTTCTGTGCAAGAGTGACCTCATAGGGGCCACATTCCTGGAAAAATAGTCCTGGGGGTGAGGTTAGGTCACAGTGATCCCTGGGGCTAGCCCTTCAGGGCAGGCCCAGCCCAGGTCTTCACAGACCTGAGCCCCATCAGGGCCAGCAGACAGCAGAGTCCAGGATGAGGGGTGGGTGAAGTGGGGGGTCCATTACCCCACCCCAGCCATCCGCCACGCCTGCCCCAGCCCAGGTGCCCCCCTCCACCACACATCTCTACCACACAGTCCTGCCTTTCAAAGAGCCCTGTGCTTTGTTTTGTTTCAGAAATAGGGTCATAAAATGAGTGTATCTTTCTGGTTATTAATTTTCTGCCTTTTTTTTTTTTTTTTTTTTTTTTTTTTTTC
>SJYX01017603.1:197892-274167 GCA_006410675.1 Oreotragus oreotragus | reverse complement strand
CTTTTTTTTTTTTTTTTTTTTGCTTATTTGTCCAAACGGAAGATGTTTTATTTCCTAACCAGCTGCTATATGAAGTGTGAGGAGCAATTTAAAACCCAGTTCTCTGTGTGGCTGAAACCATATCAGTTGAGGTTGAAAAAAGGATTTTTTTCCCCTTGCTGGAAAGAAAAGAGACAGAAAAAGAGAAAGCAAGAAAGGCAGGCAGGAAGGAAAGGGCCCTTGATTCAGTTTGGTTTATTGCTGCAGTTACTCAGTGATTCCCTTCTTGAGTCAGACTGTCAGGCTGGGCCCCCAAAGGCGACCTTGCCCCATGCTGCCAGACCCAGCTGCTACAGCAGCAACCGTGGCCCCTAGGGTTGCTCACACCTTTCGTTGTCGTTCAGTCACTCAGTCATGTCCAGCTCTTTGCAACCCCATGGACTACAGCATGCCAGACTTCCCTGTCCTTCACCATCTCCTAGAGTTTGCTCAAACTCATGTCCATCTAGTCAGTGATGCCATCCAGTTGTCTCTGTCACCCACTTCTCCTCCTGCCTTCAATCTTTCCCAGCATCAGAGTCTTTTCCAAAGAGTTGGCTCTTCGCATCAGATGACCAAAGTATTGGAGCTTCAGCTTCAGCATCAGTCCTTCCAATGAATATTCAGGGGGTAGACTTCCTTTAGGATTGACTGGTATGATCTCCTTGCAGTTCAAAGGACTCTCAAGAGTCTTCCCCAGTATCGCAGATCNGCTCTTCGCATCAGATGACCAAAGTATTGGAGCTTCAGCTTCAGCATCAGTCCTTCCAATGAATATTCAGGGGGTAGACTTCCTTTAGGATTGACTGGTATGATCTCCTTGCAGTCCAAAGGACTCTCAAGAGTCTTCCCCAGTATCGCAGATCGAAAGCGACAATTATTTGGCTCTAAGCCTTCTTTCTGGGCTGCCTCTCACATCCGTGCATGACTACTGGAAACACCATAGCTTTGACTAGACGGCCCTTTGTCAGCAAAGTGATGTCTCTGCTTTTTAATTCACTGTCTAGGCCATGAAATTAAGACACTTGCTCCTTGGAGGAAAAGCTATGACAAACCCAGACAGTGTATTAAAACCACCTACTGCTATGTAACAATTACCACAAACAAAGCAGAATAAAACTCCATCTGTTTATTATCTCACAGTTTCTGTGGAGCAGGGGGCATGGCTCGACTGTCTCCTCTTCTCAGGGTCTCACCAACCACTGTTAAAGTGTTGGCCAGAGCTTCAATCTTTCCTGAGGCTTAGAGTCCTCTTCCAGGCTCACTGGGTATTGTAGACCCTTTTTCTTACCATGGTAAGACTGAGGCTCTCAGAAAACGGGGACTGCCACGGATCCCTGCCACGTGGCCTCCTCCACCATGCACCAGTTTGCATCTTCAAGACCAACAAGAGAGCGTCTCTGCTGTTTCAGGTCTGCCTTCTAGACCCTCTTTTAAAGGGTTCACCTGATTAGGTCAGGCCCACCCAGGCACTCTCCCTTTTGATTAACTCAAAATTAACTGATTTGGGACCTTCATTATATCTGGAGACTCCCTCCTCTTTGTCACACACCATGTCCTAATCACAGGCCTCACTCACATTCAAGGGGAGGGAGGGATACAGGCTGGGCACACCAGCAGGAATCACAACCACCCACCACACTGTCCTGATGGAATCCCATCCCAGTCAGGAGGGCAAGCCTGGACCAGTGACAGCAGAGGCGGCGAGCAGGGGACAGGGTGCCATGGGAGGGCATCGTGGCTGCAGGGAGGACTTGCTGTGTGCCGTGCCCACCACTGCCTGCCACCCAGGAGTACAGCTCAGCCTCTCTCTGCTCACACATGCTTCTCACACATTCTGTGTGACAACTGGCAGTGGCTTATTCATCATTTCAGATTGCAACTTTCTGTTTTCTCAGACACCCACTTTAATACCCTGACATTTCTGTAGAGCCGTAACATTCTGTCAATTGTTTATATCTCCTTCTCACACAGATCGCCTTTTCTGTTGAATTCTTGGCCCTTCCCAATCCTGGTGTGTGATGCTTACCAAGAGGTTCAGAGTCACTTCTCCTCACTGCCCACACCACTGATTTCCAGTAAATTGTGCTACATCCCCACATCAATTATCTCCCAAAGCACTTTCAGCGTATGCTCCAATCTCAGGATAGATGCTGCCTGAAAAAAGGCAGCTTGCCCAAGCAGAAATTCCTCGCCTGCACATTATGAGAGGTCTGTTTCCAGATCCCACAGGTGGGTAAAACTGCCCCTACACATTTTACCTGACTTTCCATCTGCCCCAAGTCTGGCTCATCAGCAGGGCATGTTGCCCATCCTCTGCAGCCACACTGGACCACCAGGCTGGACCACCACCACCTGCCCAGTCCATCCAAGCGCTAAACCATGTTCCCACATTCTCCTCTTTCTCCTTCAGTTCCTCATCCACGTTACAACAGAAATGGTCTTCTGAAAACAGGGTGTATCACTGCTTTGGAGACATCCCTTTAGGGGCTTCTCATTGTACTAAGGATGCAATGCAGACTTCCCTCTGTGGTCCACAAGGCCAGACAAGACTTGACAGCTACTTACCTCTTGCACCCTTCTCAATCAAGCCCGCCCACGTTCCAGATTCTGGCCTCGGGGGTTCCTTTCAGCTCTTCACGTTCTTTCTACAGCAGGGTGTGCAGGCATGTGCTATTCTCTCCATGCCCTCCTATCCACGGATGGGAAGATAAATCTTAAAGTAAATGGTGTTGGGAGAAATAGACAACTGTTTGGAAATAAGAAAAACAATGTTTAGCTCCTGTGAAGCTCCTACCTACCACGTAGGATTGGACTTAACCACCCATTTCTCGACTGGAACTCTCCCAACCACCCCAACTAAAACAAACATCCTCTGCTATTCCCCATCACACCATGTTAATTGTTTGCTTCATATCACATGCCATAGCTTTCAATTATTTTTATTAATCTTCTCATTTTTTCTTCTTGTCTCCATGCTATAATTTAAATTCTAGCAAGGCAGGGTCTTGTTGGACCCTGACCTGACAGGATCATGTCATTGGTCCTGCCACCATCCCCCAGGCATCATGTTGCCTGGCACGCAATACAAGCTCAAAAGCCTTCTGTAGTACGGAAGAACGAATGAGAAACTAACTCTGTGGACTCATGCTAACTCTGCGGTGTAAAAAACGTAAGTTTGTTGTATGGTTTGAAATGTAAGCAGGACAAAGGGAGGATCTTTGTCACGCTTCATAGAAGAAGCTATTCTAAAAAGATACAATAATGAAAACAGTAGCATTTCCAATGAAGAGTTAATACAGGAACAAATCAATGGAATAGAATCAAAGGTCAGACAAATAAGCAAACCCATCATTCAAATATTTAAACAGTTGCTTTTCAAATAAGCAGGAAAAGATTATTCAAAAACTTGGTCTGGGACAACTAACAACAAGGAGAAGAAATAAGTAGCGTCTGACTTCCTTACAATGAAATAAGAGAACTTGGAATGTAGTCAGTTCTTTTGAATGGGATGAACCATAATATCATAGAATAAAACTTCTGTTAATTAGAATGGAATCTTGAAATGAAGATATCTAAATATGACACTACAGAAAACATTGATATAGTCAACCACGTGAAAATGAAAAGATCAAACTTAAAAACAATTATTGTGGTAGAAAAACTTCCAGCCACAATGGAGAAAAGAGATCAGCAATCTTTCTCCCCAGAAAACAACTATAGAACTGGAATACAATGTCAAAAGCAAACATTTAAGAATTCTAGAAATTGACCAACAGCAAACAGCAAATTGGAAGTGTTTATTCATAAAAAAAACTGGTAGAAGTTCGAGAATTTGTGGCTTTCTTCCTAGGGCTGCCCCAATTTACTTCCTCAACTCAGCTGGCACAGTAGTTATGTCAGGGCAAAACTGGCTATGAAAAACAGCATTTTACTGCCAAGGGGGGCTGACCTGTCTTGGCATGGCTGAAAAACCTTCACCTGATGGTGCTGTCAGTAAAAGTTGCAAACTCAGGAAAAAAAATCAGTGTAGGGGAGCCCATAGTCAGGCTAGTGTGAAATTCTAGTCCCACTTAGGCTGAGTGATAGAATAGCCAGAAAGGTAATGGGGAGATCCTGGAAGAGCTAACTAAGCTATCCACACACCTTTGGCTGCCTGGAGAACCTCTGGCATATGCAGGTAAGACTCAAGAGAAGAAAATAAAACTAAATCTTGAGGCAAAGTTGCCTCAACTCTTAGGAAGCAATGCTTAGGAAGCCAGAAGTTTTAAAAATTAAGCAGATATATCAACAGCCGCACAGACTAAGTGTAGGCAAGTGCAGGAAAAGTGAATGGGAAGCAACACTTTAATAGGTACAAGGTTTCTTTCTGGAGTGATAGAAATATTTCAGAACAACATAGTGAGTTTACTGAATACCACTGATTTATACACTTTAAAACAGTTAATCTTATGCATGTGAATTTCACTTCAGTAAAAAAAAAGAATTTAAAGGAATGTGCTCAGAGGCACTAGTGGGTAAAGAGCCCATCAGCAAATGCAAGAGATGTAAGAGATGTGGGTTCAGTCCCTGGGCCAGGAAGGTCCCCTGGTTGAGGGCATGACACCCCACTCCAGTATTCCTGCCTGGAGAATCCCATGGACAGAGGAGCCTGGTGGGCTAGAGTCCATAGGGTCAGTTGCAAAAAGTCAGACATGACTGAAGCGATTTATCATGCACTCTCAGTCGCTCAGCCATGGCTGACTCTTTGCAGTCGCACAGACTGTGGCCCACCAGGTTCTCCTGCCCATGGAATTTTTCAGGCAAGAATACCAGAATGGGGTGCCATTTCCTACTCCAGGGGATATTCCTGACCCAGGGAATGAACCCGCATCTCTTGTGTCTCTTGCAGGGGGAGGCAGATTCTTTACAACTAACGCCACCTGGGTAGCCCCAATAGAGGAATATAGAATGTCATTTATTCAAACCGAGAACAAAAACAGAGAAGTATGAGCTTAAAAAAAAATAGACCTAAATGAAAAATGAAAATTCTAGAGTGAAAAATACAGTAATCAATATGAATATTCACTAGACAAGTTCAAGACCCAAGATGAGAGAACAGAACAACAGTAGGAAAATAAAACTTATCCAACATGAAGAACAGGGGGGATACTTTTAATAAACGGAGACAGACTTGTGGAAATTACCAAGTATGCTAATACACATACAGCGGAATTTCTTGAAAAGAGAGAGCAACATGCAGGGGAAAAGAGTATTCAAAGAAATAAGAGCCAGAAGTCCTCACGTTTGATGAAAAAGTGTAATCTACAGATTCAAGAAGCTCAAACAAAACATAACATAGGACAAATGCATTGTACTCAGCCTGATGAGCGCCAAAGACGAGCAGACCATTGTAAAAGCAGCAAGTGCAGAATGACCCAGCATGTAGCGGGATAACAACGTGACCAACAGCTGACTTTTTGTATCAGAAACAGCGAAGCCCAGAAGGCAATGGAGCGGCATACTCAAAGTGCTAGGGAAAAAACTTAGAGCTGTCAACCAAGAGTTCTATAATCAGCGAAACGATCCTTAAAAAATGAAAACAAAACATCTTCCCAGAAAAACGCTAAGAAACTTTGCTGTTAGTTGACCTGCCTTATAAGAAATACCACAGGAACTCCAGGATGAAAGGAAATGACACCAACTCAAATCCATAGAAAGACAGAGCCCAGAAATAGTAAATATATATAAGTAAACGTAAAATTTATATGAATTAAGACTTTTTTTTTCTTTTTTCTTATCTTAATTTCTTCTAAAAGCCTAAGATTGAAACGAGTAATTCTAGAATTTCATTGTTGGGCTTATAATGCCTATAGATGACAATAATACCATAAAAGAGGGGAGAGTAAATGGGGCTATATTGTAGCAGAATGGCTAAATTTTACTTGAATTAGGTGAATGTTAACCAGAAATAGTGATACCTCAAGCTGTGTATTTTAAACCCATAGATCAATGACTATGAAAATATATATATAAACTAGAAAAATTAAAATGGCATACTAAAAATGCTTGTTAAATATGAAAGAAAGCCATACAGAAGGAACAGAAAAATCAAAAATCTATGACTTCTTAGAAATTAATAGCAAATGGGTAACAATTGGAAAGATGCACAGGGCGGTTGCAGGCCATGGATGTTCACAAGGGATTATCACGGAACTGCCTGCTTCTGTTCTGCGCATTTTTCTACGTGTGTTATATTTCATTTTTTAAAAAGCTTTAATAGCCTTAAAGAAAAATATACGGCATTCAATACACTGAAAATTGTATGTCTTTATTATATAATCAGCTTTTATAAATCAAATGGGCAAACTATTATCATATAGAAAAACAGAAAATACAAAAACTAGAAGTACAGGTGTCTAATAAACAGTTTTTAATAGTCAATCTCAGAAATCCAGTAAAGTTAAATTATATAGTAGACACATCCAACAATAAAGGAATTTCCATGTAATAATGGCACCGCACCCCAGTACTCTTGCCTGGAAAATCCAATGGACGGAGTAGCCTGGTGGGCTGCAGTCCATGGGGTCGCTAACAGTCGGACAGACTGAGCGACTTCACTTGCACTTTTCTCTTTCATGCATTGGAGAAGGAAATGGCAACCCACTCCAGTGTTCTTGCCTGGAGAATCCCAGGGATGGGGGAGCCTGGTGGGCTGCCGTCTATGGGGTCACACAGAGTCAGACACGACTGAAGTGACTTAGCAGCAGCAGCAGGCAGCTATTAATCATTTAAAATAGCATTTTAAATAATATTTTGATACAAAATCATAGTCATGACATAGTAAGTGAACAATATAAATAATAAAAAACTATTTGAATATTGGGAGGGAAAGCCCTTTATATATTAAATGAAAAGTCCATGTTATAAAACTGAATATAAATCATGATCCATTTAAAAAAAGAAGTCTCTGTGGTGATCAAAACAGTCAATCCCAAAGGAAATCAACCCTGAATATACACTGGGGAGTCTGATGCTGAAGCTGAAGCTCCAATACTTTGGCCATCTGATGCAAAGAGCCAGCTCATTGGAAAAGACCCTGATGCTGGGAAAGACTGAGGGCAAGAGAAGAAGGGGACAACAGAGGATGAGGTAGTTGGGTGGCATGACTGACTTGGTGGACATGAGCTTGAGCAAATTCAGGGAGCTAGTGAAGGACACGGAAGCCTGGCATGGTGCAGTCCGTGGAGTGGCAAAGAGTCGGACACAATTGAACAACAACAAAAATATATGGATATGTACCTATGCCTCTGCACAAGAAACAATGGGAAGAAATGGCTCAAAAGTCTGAGTTCCTGTCTCTGAGTGCTGAGGTTAAGATGATTTTAATTTGATACTTCTTTAGATGTGCGTTCTAAATTTTTCACAGTGAGCATGTATTAGTGATGAATATATTTTTTAAAAAAAAAAGATGTTTTTAAATGAGAGTCCAAGAAGTATGAAGCATTGTTACAGTGAAGCTGTGGGACACGGCAGGGCAGGGAAGGTCCACCCTCATCCACCACCCCGTTTAGCGTGTCAGCAGGGATTTCTTTATTTCATTTTAGATCAACACCTAATCTACAGCAGCAAGATGACTCCGTCCAAATCTCAAAGCTCAGGCAAGCAGTAAACGTGAAAACCTCGGAAGGAGCCCACCAGCCCATATGGCAGAAAGCCAGCAGAGAGGCAGGTGAACATTTCCTATGAAAATATGCTCATGCCTAGGCTGGGATCCATACAGGTAGCATGTAAAAACCCAGAATATTGAAGGTAAATGTGAAGGCGTGCATGCAGTGCTCATTCCCTCAGTTGTGAAGGCACCTCACTAAAAATACGTAAAATCTCTAGGAAACTTTGTTAATGTTGTTACTTTTTGACCACCGATCAGATTATTTTTTACTTTAATTCTGTCATGAGGAACGCCAGGATGTCAACAGAGACTGCTGTCTGAGCCATCTAAAAGGTGGAAGGATACAACCAAAGCCGCCAACACGTTAGCATACCTCCCCAGTGGGGACAAAGACAGCTGTGCTCACCCATCAGACCATCTCAGGCAGGGTTAATAAAGGCTTCCGCTTAACTCCAGCTCTCCAACATGCTCGGGGAGGGGCACCTTTTAGCAATTGTTACATGCATAAAGTGAGTCAAGACTGCAGCGTCTAATAGCCACTTCTCGGCAAATTTTTCAGTCTCTCTTTTCTGATAGGCAGTAGGAGCCGTCCAACTGTGCCCAGACACACCTTGCAGAAAGAAGCCAGGGGCGGGGGGCGGGCAGTAGGGGGAGGTGTCCCAGAGGCTAGCACGAGGGCAGGGTGCCTGCCAGCCTCTTCCAGAGTCAGGTTCATGCCAGAAAAAGACAAGCACCGGAACCATCAGGAGAAAGAACATAGGGCTTGCTGACTCCCCTCCCCCCACAATACCTAATTATAACTCTAAATAGCAAACATACATTAAGTTCAAGAAAAAAGTACAGACTGTTTTCCCCATAACGTCCAAGTTATCCTATTGGTTTTCCTCTTTAATAGTCTGCTTTGTGGTGTCTTTGGCACTTTGCCCATTCATGACATTGGGATGGTTTTGTTTCCTATTGCCCCTTTGAGAAACCTCTAGGTTATGCTTTTCTTCACAACCAGATGAGAAGCACCATTCTGGAAACTCATGGGAAAGAGCTGGGCTGACTCCTGAAACCTTCTAGGGGAAGGAGCCCAGACCTCGCTGCATGACCATCCGCCAGACCTTTGCCTTTCAAGGAAACACAAGCAGCAAGTCACCTGCTGCAGGAATCCCAGGGGCTGGAAATCAAATTGCTCTTGTTTGTTACTGCCTTCTTTTTGTTCCAGACTTAGAGTGCACAGTTTTTTAGAAAATAGTCTTGGATGGTTGGGCTTTTCTAGCTAACTGTTAGACAGCGATGCGTGTGTATCTTGGCCAGAGCACATGTCATTAGAGAAAAGGGGGTTGGGACTCAGGGGTTGCTCAGCCCCCTCCAGAGGGAGAAGGTGCAGCTCAATCACCCAGCCACTGATGGGCATGGACTCTCCGACTGACGCCTAGAGATGCCGCCCTGGCTGTCCTTTGCATCAGGTGTGGACCAGGTCCTAAGCCTGACAGCCATCCTTTTAATTCAACTCAGTGAAGTGCTCTTGCTGCCCTGACAATATTCTTTTGTGTGCCAAAGGAAGTGAATAGTAATTAAAGGGCCCTTTGGACAATATCCTTCTGTCTGAGGAATCATTTACTCAAATAATCTAATTTGTAAAAACCTCTTCACTACCTTCCTACCCAGGTTCCATTTTCCTTCGCATATATTTTTGACACTCAACTAATGATGGATAGAGGGAATTAATACATGGTTGATTGCATCTCATAAAGACACTTGGATGTAGTTAAGATCACTGGCAGCTTTTTTTTCTTTCCAGTACCCGATAACATAATGTGTTTTCTGAACATGTGTATGAGACACACATCGATACTAAAAGTTGTATTCTACATAGCCTGATAAAAAGGATGACACATCAAAAGCCAAAAGGAAAGTCTAATGTGTACTATAATCATTTAAGAGATTAAAGAAACTAGTGTAAGGTTAAGGCCACCAAACAGTCTCCACTCACTACCCACAGCCATGAAGGTGATGCTGAGCAGCCATGAAAAGATGGCGGGGCTGCGGTGCCCACAGTGATGCGACGTCCATACTGCAGCGTGCATTTGTCGTCACTTGCCCTAGCTATTTCTGAAAATACGAGCAAATGCATGCAGTGATGAAAGACACTCCGTATATCCTGAGTGGCCTCTGGAAGCGGAGGAGGAACCTGCTGTCAGGGCCCTGCTATGTATATTTCATAACGTAATTCAGCCATTCCACTGTGTGGCCCAAGCCTGCTAAGCAGAGCTTTGGGTTTCAGGTCAATGTGAGAATGAGCTGGGACTGCCCATTCGGACTCAGAAGAAGGTGGTGGCACTGTGCCTGGGCTCTGCAGCAGACCTTTCTGGACCAAACCCTGGCTGTATGGTACCCTTGCCATGTGACCTTGGGCAAGTTACTCTCCAAGTCCTGCTTTCCTTATTGAGACAGGGACTCAATACCAGTCCCTGAATCCCAGGATTTTTATAAGGATTAAAGTAGCTGGTCCATGCAAATTAGCACATTGTCTCTTTAAAAAGTAAATGATCAAGAGGTGTTAATCCTCATTTTTAAAGCAAAGAATAAATTTATAGTGAACTTAAATCATTTCCCAAAGTAAATCCCGTGGATCAATTAGAATATTAATAGGTGCTCCATGGGATCAATAAAAAATTACCTGGTCAGTTGAGGGAGATAAACAAAGTTGACCTGGTTTCTACTTCTCCAAGTCTTTTAACAGGTAAAGGAAATTGTGAATATCTCACAACTGATCGGGATTTTGTGAATGGTGAGCTGAACAAGACTATAAAAGAAATATCCAGCACATTCAAGATGCTGTTATGGATAGACTTTTGTCAAAAGCTTTAGCATGAGGCTGAAACAGAACCAGGAAGGTATCCAGGATAACCCTGAAGTCACCTCCAAACTCTGAAGAAAGAGTAGCAAGTGCAGGGTTCTGCTTAGATGGAAAAATAGACTCAAAACGGAAGCTTCGGTAGAAGAAAAGTACCTCCATAAACTGCTAAGGATGTCAAGTGAGGAATGGACATGATCAAAACTTGACATTTGTTTTGCCCTCTCAAGGGGAGCATGACTTTGAAGGAGATGGTAGCCAGTGATGAGTTTTTTCCTAAAGGTGTGGATTTTCCAACTAAGCATCATTTCCTAGGCAGAATCCTCATGCTCATTCCTGACACTTGGGAACCCCCCACAAAACCCTCAGTGGAAACCCCAGTGACTGGGTCTTTGGTACACTGACTGACCCTCCTCCTCCACTCTCAGATCTTAAACCTCTTTCAGTTTGCCATGTGTAGAAATCCTTTAACACTTGCCAGGTTCTGAGACAGACAAAAGGAAAACACTTTGACCATCCCCCCAAGCCCTCTGCTTCACTTTCTCCAGGAAACAGTTTCTTACCAAAAGTGATCAAACCCAACTTGACCACCACACAAGACTCAGAATAATCGCTGCTGCTGCTAAGTCACTTCAGTCATGTCCAGCTCTGTGCGACCCCATAGACGGCAGCCCACCAGGCTCCCCCGTCCCTGAGATTCTCCAGGCAAGAACACTGGAGTGGGGTGCCATTTCCTTCTCCAATGCATGAAAGAGAAAAGTGAAAGTGAAGTCGCTCAGTCGTATCCGACTCTTGGCGACCCCATGGACTGCAGCCCACCAGGCTCCTCCATCCATGGGATTTTCCAGGCAGGAGTACTGGAGGTGGGTGCCATTGCCTTCTCTGACCATTCTGAAAAACCCCATTCAAACACTTTCAAAGCATGAAATCACTCTTGTCCAAGGCTTGCACATAAAAGTAGGCATATTCCTAATGGTCTAAAAATACTTTGTTACACCTGAAACTAACACAACACTGTAAATCAATTATACTTCAATAAACAAATTTTCAAATGCTTTGTAACAATAATAGCCTCCTTACTTGTTTTATTAAGTACATAGATAAGATGACCATTTTACGGGGGCGAACTGGCTGGTTTTAAAGGGTCAGTCTCCTTATTGAACAAAACGGCACTGAGCCCTAAACATGATCCATCATGTCTCTCATTAATTTCTATCAAAACAGCCTCTTGGGCTTCCCTGGTGGCTCCCGCCACCAGCCAAGGCAGGAGGCATGGATTCCGCCCCTGGTCTAAAAGGATCCCACGTGTGGATCTCCCGTGAGCCCCAGTTGTAGAGTCTGTGCTTTGAAGCCCAGGAACCGTAACTACTGAGGCCACATGCCTCAACCGCTGAAGCCCGAACGCTTTAGAACCCACGCTCCACAACAAGAGAAGCCACTGCAATGGGAAGCCCACGGCACTGCAACTCAAGAGTACCCCCACTCGCTGCAACTGACAACGAAGACCCAGAACAGCCAAAAATGAATGAATGAATGAAATTTAAGGAAAAAAAAAAAACAGCCTCTATTTCTCTTTAAAAGATATGGGAAGGCAAAAATAGATGCAGGAAGATATACTTTCTATGTGAGCAATCTTGGCCAATTCTCTATGAGATTCCCCCAAATTCACCTACGTCAGAGTTGAAGATGTGCCTGGAATGATTGTCTAGGGGAGCCCCTTACACTCCAGGAAGCTAAGACGATCGTTCACCATCAAAGTGCTCGATGATGAGAAGGGCAAATCCTGATGAGCAGAAGGGTGACACCCCCAGCTTCCAGTGTTTCCCCCGGTGACGCCAATGAGTTTCTAAGGAGGCCTTTTCTTCACAAAGAAATACGTCCTCCTGGAGAAAGAGCCGTGCAGCCGATTAAGACATTTCCCAAGCATCTGCTAACCTACTTACAGGCATCATTGCTCCCTAGGGCCTTGGGACCCCTCCACCTTCCTGAACAGAGTAGCTGAATAGGTAAATGGGTTATATCAGGCCAGGAAATCAATGTGTATACTGTGTTCTCAGCCACAGATGAGCATGTCGAAGCCATTTTATTATAGCTCTAGGAACCGTATTGATCCAGCTGTAACTACTCGGAGGTGGCCGGCACTCCAATGAGGACGCATCCCTCTGTCCATCCAGCCACCTCTCCCCTCTCCCTCCCCGCCCCGACTCAGTAGTGCTTAGAGAGTAAGTGTTTGCAGATTGGATTAATTTAATGTTTGCTTAATCAAAACTGACTGCCCTGGAACTTAAATGCTATTAATTACTAAGAGAATCCAGAACTGATCCTCTAACACGGGGAGGCCGGGGAGAAACAGCAGCTCTGCAGACAAAGAGGCGCTCTTAAGGAGACTCTGTTTGTCATTCTTTCCAGAGGTTCGTTTCGTTTCCTTCTCCACTTCCACCACCCCCGTTTACGCAGCCACTTTCCCCTGCAGCCTTCTAGAAAATACCTGCTGCTCTTGTCCCTCTTCTTTATGGTACAAACGGTGTGTGCGTTTCCCCAGCCTCTGATGTCAGGCAGTATGCATCACGTCCATCTCCCTGCTTCTCTGGTCAAAGAGCGCTCATTGTGCCCTGTTGTTAGTCTCATTAGGGTGCTTTCCAAGAGCACCTAGAGCTCCTCAAAGACAGGGGCTGTGGTTTATCCATCGGTCACAACCCCAGTGCCAGTGCTGTGCCTGGCAAGTAGTGGGCATCCATAGGTGTCTGCCAGATTTCATTTGGACAGATAACAGTGCCCACCTGCTCCCCAGGGACTCTTTGTTTACAAAGTCCTCCTCTGTGTTGACATCTCTCCAAGGACACCATCTCAGAAGCTTTGGTTCAGCTGGCACCTCCATCACATTTTCCATCTTCTCTGCTCACGGAAAGACAGAAAAGTCCTTCCTTGAAACCAAGATCTTATGGCTATCTTGATCATGAATTAAACACCATCATAGGAGAAATGGGAAAGGATGTGCCTGCCTCCAGATCTATCCCACTGTTTTCGAAAATAGTAACCATGCGCCACAAAACACCACGCAGCTCAGCCAGAGAGCTAGTGAGAACCAGGAGGGAAGCTGGTGCTTTCCCCCAGCAATACCAGAAGCTTTTAATAAAAATACCATGCTTCTGTAGTCTGGCTGAAAGCACACGCAGTGTCTCTCAATAACCTCCCCATTAGCAATGAATGGTCCCACTGTTCACAATACACAGTACACAACACATCTGTGTATTGTAGAGAGAAAGCACGCCCTGCTCCAAACAAAATTCCTCCGCAGAGTGTGTGTGCATGCTAAGTCGCTTCAGTGCTGTCCAACTCTGTGACCCTACGGATTATAGCCCGCCAGGCTCCCCTGTCCATGGGATTCTCCAGGCAAGAATACTGGAGTGGGTTGCCATTTCCTCCTCAAGGGATCTTCCCAACCCAGGGATCCAACCTGCATCCCTGCATTGGCAGGCAGATTCTTTATCACTAGTGCCACCTGGGAAGCCCCCTCTACTGAGCAAAGGCCTCAAAGGCAGCCATCTCTTGAACCGCTGAGAAGCGGTTCTGCTTCTCAGCCTTCAGCAGACCACTGGGGGGCTTGCAGAAGTTATTAGAGGGGTCTCCAACTCACAGGCCTACAGTGAAGCAGCTGATAAAGTCCATGACCAAAGCAAGTAGAGTATACGTCAATACAGAGGGCTGAGGCCCACACCCAAATAGCAAGCACATACTCCTTCAAGAGTTCTTGTTCCCCCTGAGGAACACAGGGTCAGTCTGAACAAATCTTACTTCTGCCAGAGAACACCTGAACGTGTGAGGCTGGCAACAAATTCAAATTTTAAAACCTACATATGTGTGCATGCAAGCTAAGTCACTTCAGTCACGTCCAACTCTTTGCGACCCTATGGATTGTAGCCAGGCAGGCTCCTCTGTCCATGGGATTCTCCAGGCAAGAATACTGGAGTGGGTTGCCATGCCCACCTTCAGGGGATCTTCCCAACCCAGGGATCGAACCCATGTCTCCTCAGGCTCCTGCACTGCATGCAGATTCTTTACCGTTGAGCCACCGGGGAAGCCCCAAACCTACATACATCGTGCAAATGAAGTCTATAGTTTAGTTAATAGTATTGTACCAGCCTCAGTTCCTGGTTTGGTAATGTATTGTGGTTACATAAGATACTGTCATTGAGAGAAGCTGGGAAGAACACACAGTTTTTACAGTTGTTTTGTGAGTCAGATTGTTGCCGTTGTCAGTTGCTAAGTCATGTCTGACTCTTTGCAACTCCATGGACTACGGCACACCAAGCTTCCCTGTCCTTCACCATCTCCCAGGGTTTGCTCAAACTCGTATCCTTTGAGTCAGTGATGCCACCCAACCATCTCATTCTCCGTCACCCCTTCTCCTCCTGCCCTCAATCTGTCCCGGCATCAAGGTCTTTTCCAATGATTCAGCTCTTCACATCAGGTGGCCAGAGTATTGGACTTCACCTTCAGTCCTGCCAATGAATATTCAGGGTTGATTTCCTTTAGAATTGACTGGTTTGATCTCTTTGAGGTCCAAGGGACTCTTAAGAGTCTTCTCCAATACACAGTTCAAAAGCATCAATTCTTTGGCACTCAGCTTTCTTTATGGTCTGACTCTCATCCATACACGACTGCTGGAAAAACTGTAACTGTGATTATACAGATCTTTGTCAGAAAAGTGATGTCTCTGCTTTTTAATACACTGTCTAGGTTTGTCATAGCTTTTCTTCCGAGGAGCAAGCGTCCTTTAATTTCATGGCTGCAGAATCATGGCTGCAAATCACTTCAAAGCAAAACATTAAACACACACAGGCCAAACTGCACACCTCAAGCAGCCACTGGTTTGCTCCCTTAAGTGTGTTGACATCCCTTGACCAAGTCCAAACAGGATTAGTGGCAGTCATGACTCCCAGTCCAGGTGGGACGAGGACCCACAGATTGATATGAGACCTGCTTATAGCCAACTCAGCTATTGACTTCCCGACCCCAAATCTGTTCCCTGGAGGTGACACCTGCTATAGATTTAACTCACTGAACTCCTGCCCATGAAACCCTATCCAGACTTTTTAAATCAAATCACCATGGCGCCACACAACACCTACTAATTCATATGCATTTTGCACGAATAATTCTTACTTGATGAATACAGCGTCAGACTTACAATTCAGCCACAGTGTGGTAAATTACACTGGCCAGATTAACTGTATAAAGAACATGTCTCAAAACAATGATTTCAGTTCAAGCTAAGGAGGAACAAGTGCCCTTTCTTTCATTTCTAAATTACATTTTCAATCATAAATATTGAAAATTATGTTTCTGATCACTGCTGTCGCCTTGTGAGTAGTGGCACATGAGCCCCACAGACACACGGATTGTTATAAAAGGAAAGCAAGGGCCATTAGAACACCTAAACCACTTTGAGTTTTAAAGTGGTTCCCCCAGCCCACAAGATTATAAAAACATGGCACCCTTTGGAGTTTCAGGAGGCAGAGAATGACAGTTCTTTTTGCACACTGGTTGTTAAATATATGAAATTATTACTCTGGGTGCCTTTTACCACCTATTATGTATAAGCTAGTTCAAGTGTTTCACAGGTAACTAGGGTAAAGCCATACCCAACTCAAAGGACATGAACTTGAGCAAACTCTGGGAGACAGTGAAGGACAGGGGAGCCTGGTGTGCTGCAGCCCATGAGGTCACAAACAGTCGGACATGACTTAATGGTTGAACAACAACAGCCAGAGATGTAGGCAAGCAGATAGCTTCCCTTCTGCATGGTAGACCCTTAAAACATCTGAGCTATAAGCAAAGGAGTATTTTAATATAAAATATGGTCTATTTTATATTAGACCTCAAATAATAGCAACAGCTAAAGCTCTAAGGATGGAGAAAGTCTTCGCAAGAAAAAAGAATTAGATGTTATGGCTGCGTGGCTAGGAGAGTGGTAGGGAAGACTCAGAGCTGGCCACTTGGTTCTAGGTTAGTGAAAGGAAGGCTACAAAAGCCTCTGCTAGAAACACATGATTAGGGAATGGTCAGCTTGAAATATTATAGCTGGTTTAGTTCACCAGGTATTCAGAAATTAACATGAAAATAGAGTTTGCCTGCAAAGAAGAAATTACCCACCTCAACCAATGATGTCTATCCTCCAAGGCATATACCCGGTGCCATCAGGTATAGCCAGAACTAGGTTTAACTCTTCTCTGGATCCACATACATGTCAGTATGTAGAGGAGCCCTCAGTAGAATCTATCAGTCTCTCCACCCAGCTCGGTTGCATCAAGGAGGTACTGGCCCCCCTACTTGTGCTGGACCATGCCAAACCAAAGCAAACTGGGACACCACTAAGTTGCACATGGAATATCTCCTATTGTAAAGTTATAGCCTGTAATATATTCTTTGCAATCCTGCATTGCAGAAACTTCATCACATTAAATGTATATTCCTATCATTTTTGAAGGATAAAGTGTTTTGAAGCATAAAGCTTTATAGACCCCGACATAGTGGTCTTTGTATAGAGCAATCAGTGCCCTGCCAGGCTCCCTTGGCACTTATATTCTAGTACATGCGCCAAGGGTGTTCTGCTGCAAGCATGTGCCAGGGAGTTAATGACAATGGCAGACAGCAATTGGTGAGTTAACACCCTAACCATCTCTCCGCTCACCTGGAACATCTCAGAGGCTTGTTTTAACACTCTCTCAGAGTTCCCAACTGATAGAGCCTCAACTGCCCAGGACAGAAACCTGTTTTCACACAACCTGAATTGTCTTCCCTCACTTCTTCCCCAGGCCAGATGGGATCAGGACCTCAAGATTTCCTCCATGCATCAGGAGGAGGAGAAATAGAAGCAATAGGGTGTGTGTGTGTGTGTGTGTGTGTACAGACATGTAAGGAATTGGTTCACACTATTCAAACTCAAAATCTGCAGGGTGGGCTGGGCAGACTGGAGACACAGGGAAGAGCCAGTGTTACAGTTCAAGTTCAAAGGCCATTTGCTGGCAGAATTACCTCTGCATGGGAGGAAGTCAGTCTTAATCTATTCTAGCCTTCAACTGATTAGATGAGGCCCACCCACATTCCAGATGTGGCCTCACACCCATTACCTGCTTTATTGAAAATCCACCCATTTAAATGTTAATCTCCTCCAGAACCACTCTCATATAAACATCCAGAATAATGTTTGACCAAACTATCTGGGCACCATGGCCCACCCAAGTGGATACACAAAATTAACCATCATACCTCCATCGGGAAATGGCAACCCACTCCAGCATTCTTGTCTGGGAAACCCCATGGGCAGAGGAGGCCGGCGGGTGATACTCTATGTGGTCACAAGAGCCGGACATGACAGAGCAGCTAAACCACCACTTTCATCGCCCTCGCTCACCCCTTCTTTCCAGTGTGTCTTAAGATCACCACTCAGATAAACGGCTTGCACTCCCGTTCTTGAAATGGAATCTGTTTCTGAGGAAACCCAACTTAAAGACATTGAGCCTTTGGCAAACTACAGCTTAGAAAAATAAACGCAAGTTCATACATTTCCACTCCTCTTTCAAAACCCCAGTGGCCCATGAAAGAGCTCGGCCCCCAGTTTGAGAACCACTGTATCACAGATACTAGAGTGTTTTTTTTGTTTGTTGGTTTGGTTTGGGGGAGTTTTTTTTATTGAAGTACAGCTGACTTACAATGTTGTATTGTTTCTGATGTACAGCAAAGTGGTCCAGTTATATATAAAATGTTGCAGAAAATCCCAAACGAACTTTTTGGCCAATCCAGTATATATATTCAGATACACACACACACACACACACACACATATATTCTTTTCCATTGTCAGGTATTACAAGACACTGAATATAGTTCCCTATACTATACAGGAGAAATTTGTTGTTCATTTATGTATACTAGTGTGTATCTCTTAATTTGAAACTCCTAATATATCCCTCCCCTCCCTTTCCTTTCTGTAATCATAAGTTCCTTTTCTGTGGTTGTTTCTGCTTTTTAAATAAGTTCATCTGTGCCATTTTTTTGAGAGCCCACATATGAGTGGTGTCATAGCAAAATTGTCTGACTTACTTACTATGATCATCTCTTGGTCCATCCAGGTTGTGCAGGCGGCATTATTTCATTCTTTTCTATGGTTGAGTTAATACATGCCACGTCCTCTTGACCTGTTCATCTGTTGATGAACACTTGGGTCGCTTCCATGTCTTATGCTGTGCTGAGTGCTGGGCTTAGTCACTCAGTCGTGACCAGCTCTTTACGACCCTATGGATGGTAGTCCGCTCTTCTGTCCATGGGGATTCTCTAGGCAAGAATACTAGAGTGGGTTGCCATGCCCTCCTCCAGGAGATCTTCCCAACCAGGGGTTGAACCCAGGTCTCCCACTTGGCAGGCGGATTCTTTACCATCTGAGCCACCAGGGAAACCCCTGTATTAGCTACTGTAAATAATGTGCTATGAACATCAGGTTGCATGTATCTCTTTTGAACTAGTTTTCACCTTTTCCAGATACATGCCCACAGTGCTGGAGTTTAATGCCTAAAAAAGGTCCCCATGATCTCTGAGGCCATGTAAACACAGATGTTTCCATAGACATTGTTCATGATTTTAGAAAGACTGCAACATCCTTAAAAATGACTCCCACATTAGGACTGACTGGGCTATCCAAGAAGTCCCTCTCCAGTCCTGTGCATGCCCACCACCTCCAGGGAGCTAGCCACTTCCCAGAAGGGTAGAAACCCTTCTCAGAAATGCATCACAGTGTGGAAGGCAGCAGCGTTTCCATTTCAAAACAAACCCCTTCCTCCGAGGGCTTAGAGTATATTCACAAAAGAAAATACATTTTTTGATGTTCCTAAAAATGCACGATCATATCCTATGTGGCAAGACAAGACCAAGTGACTCACTGAAGTCATAATCACTGCAAACTGATTGTATTGTTGTCTTTGAATGAGAATCACCAGAGGACTCAAGCTCCGTTGTCTCAAGAACCCTAGGCAGTCATTTGCCGCATCACGAGACCCAAATCATGTGAAGCTGAAGATCATCTCCTCCTCTTTGTATTTCATTAGCAGAGATCAGGTTAATAAAAAGTTTAAAAGTTGACTGCCTTCCCCCGGAGATTTATTTAGACCTCCTCCACAGTGATGAACCGGGAATGGCAGCAGACAGTCATTTCTCCAGAGCTCGCTCTGTCATCTCCCTCTGTGGTCCCTGAAGTCTGCCAATTAAAGACCTCCTGGATGACATTCCGCTGCAGAAGTTATGCACACATAAATCACGGTAATAAGAGAAGATTGTTATGTTAACCTTCGTCATGCAACCCTTTTCCTTTTGTGAGAAATACGGAAAACATTCATCCGTCTGGCACAAAGGAAGCGATTTCCCAGCAAATGCCTGGGAGACTCGCCTGACGCTGCCTCTTCCTCGTGGTTATGGAGGCGGTGCCTGGTGCACCAGCAGGCATTGCTCAACTAAAAATGCCAAGCAACGAGGCCATAAACCAGGCGGCATGACATCACAGACAGGATGCTCTGAAACAAATGGGGAGTTGGTTCTATCCAGAGGAACATTTTTCCATGTTTAACCAAGCAAAGCTGGCGACACTACTGAGCACACAATCTCAAAGGTCAATTCTTAAGGAGCCTGGTTCTGGGGAGAGTTGTCGATTGCTTTCTGCAGCTGTGGAAGTAACCCCCCCCAGGTGACTGGAGTTTCGCTCTCAGTATGAGGGGCTGGTGTGCAGCAACTGTGAATTCCACTTTGATGGGAACAATTACATCCTTGGCTGAGCCCCCGGGAGCAGGCAGTGGTGGCACCCATGGACCTAAAAATCGAGGTGCCCACCCTGGTATGATCCCTTACCTGCACTGCAAATCTTCATGGGCTGGTCTCGGGATTTCCCAGTCAGCTCTGAAAACAAACAAACAAAAAAAGATAATTCTTTATTAACCAGAGTAGATGTTAATGATGTGTTAATGACTATACCTACATGTTCACCTTAGAAGCTGATATTTGAACGATTTGAAAAATAGACATCTAGACATGAACTGGGTTGCTTCTCTCTATAATATGGCTTCATTTTATTAGCTAACCGCTAGTGGCACTAATGGTAAAGACCTCGCCTCCCAGGGCAGAAGACATAAAAGATGTGGATTTGATCCCTGGGTCAGAAAGATCCCCTGGAGGAGAGCATGGTAACCCACTCCAGTATTCTTGCCTGGAGAATCCCATGGACAGAGGAGCCTGGCGGGCTACGGTCCATAGGGTCTCAAAGAGTCGGACCCAACTATAGCACCTTGGCACGCATGCACATAAGGCTACATTTGTCTCTAGCTTGTGACTGGGGTGCCTGCCACCAGATGTAGCCCCTCCTCAGAAGCTGCCTCACTTGGGATGTGCCAGTCGGGGCTCCAGCCTGGGTCAAAAGCCCCCTCCTTTCATTTCTCTGATTCTCAGAGCTGCTTGCTACCCAAGCACCTCCCGCCTGTGTGGAGCAAGTTCACAGCTGAAAAAGGTCCTGGTTATTTCCTCTCAAGTGATGCTTTTCCAAAGAAATTAAATTTTTCTAGAAGTAAAATAAAATGGTGTGTGTTAAAGGGGTTGGTGGGGAAGGGATGGAACAGAATTTCCGCTACCACAATTTCACAATCAGAAACTTCCCTCTGATTCTCTCCCGAGCAACCCACATGCTCTGTAAATTGTCCCAAAATAACCCATTGCATCTGATGCTATTGAATTCTTGGCACCTGGCGATGTTGTTATCTCATTCTCTTATCTTCAGCTATTCTTTTCTTTGGAAATGTAGAATGAGATGCTTTTTTTCTTTAATCGGGGGTGGCCAACCTTCCTGGTTTACCTGAGATGAAGGGTTTCCAGAGTGTGTGACTTTCGGGGCTATAACCAGGGAAAAGTCCCAGGCCTACAGTTGAGTCGCTTGCCTCTATTACGCAAAGCATTCTGCTCTGGTGTAAGCCTCCCAATACACGACAAATTAATCACAGTTGCACCGCTCTCTGGTGACAGATATAGCAGACCGTCCACCAGGCTGTGGAAAATGGCTCCTACTTGGGAATCTGAGGAAAGTCAGTTGCTGTTGAGAAGTAAGCCAGCTTATACTGGAAGGAGAAAATTGAGGTTTTCGATGCTGCTGCTGACTCTTAGAAGCTTCCCAGGTAACACTGGGTGTAAAGAACCCACTTGCCAACGCAAGAGACTTAAGAGACGTGGGTTTGATCATTGGGTCAGAAAGATCTCCTGGAGGAGGGCATGGCAGCCCACTCCAGTATTCTTGCCTGGAGAACCCCACGGACAGAGGAGCCTGGTGGGCTCAGTCCATAGAGCTGCAAAGAGTCGGACACGCCTGAAGTCACTAAGCATGCATGCACTGACTCTAAAGCAGGACACAATGAGGGCTTGAGGGAGGAGAATCGCAAACCAACAGCGGAGCACAGAGTTCCCCACAGAGCTCTTGCAAATGGCTCCAAACCAGCAGTCCACACAATTTTCACCAGTTAGCACAGCCCCCAACAGAAGCAGTTCCCCTGAGTTTCCCACATGAAATAACATCCTCTCCCCAGCATATGTTGCCCAAGGACTGTCCCATCACAGACTTGCTATTTTTAATCAAAATATATAGGAACAACTAACAGTATAGGAAGACAAATATCATACAATATCACTTATATGTGGAATCTTAAAAAAAAAATGATGTGAATAAACTTACAAAACACGAAACAGACTCACAGACTTAGAGAATGAATTTATGGTTATGGGGGAAAGAGGGGAGGGCTAGATTGGGCGTTCAGGATGGACATGTACACACTGCTATATTTAAAAGAGATAACCTACTGTAGAGCACAGGGAATTCTGCTCCATATTCTGTAATAACCTAAATGGGAAAAGAATTTGGAAAAGAATGGCAGGGGGACTGGCTTAATGACTAAGTCACGTCTGACTCTTGTGACCTCATGGACTGTAGCCCGCCAGGCTCCTCTGTCCGTGGGATTCTCCAGGCAAGAATATTGGAGTGGGTTGCCATTCCCTTCTCCAGGGGATCTTCCCAACCCAGGGATCAAACCCAGGTCTCCCGCATTGGCAGGCAGTCTCCCGCACTGCGAGCGGATTCTTTACCAACTGAGCAACCGAGCCACCAGGGAAGCCTGGATTCAGGAACGTGTACAGCTGAATCGCTCTGCAGTTCAGCTGAAACTAACACTACATTGGTAATCTACACTTCAATGTAAAGTAAACCTGGTCAAGTACAGGCAAAAAAAAAAAAGGAAATTCAATTTGGATTTTGTCATCTAAATAGCTGTGAGCCTCCTGACACTTTTTAGCCTTTTAAACCCCAGAGTATCAAAAGCACCATCACACTGACCAGTGGGTTCCAGCCTGGAAACTGGCCATAAGGTTGGAACACATTCCCACCTGCTCACCTGGGCTTTTCAGGGGAACCTGGGACTCCTCCAGGGGGCATTATGTGTGTGAGCTGGACTCTGAAGTCCTTGGCTAAAACCACTGTTGGATTTTTTTCTTTATGCGTTATATTATTATTAGCGGGACACCTGAATTCTTCCACAAATCCCAGATCCAAGTTAGACGTGTCACTTCTTAAAAGGGTGAGGCTGGAAGACAAAGGATAATATCAGTGATAGGCAGGCAGAGGAGACACCTGCAAGTGCTTCCTTCTGTGTCACTGAGTGCTTCTCACGTTACAGCCGTAGGAAGCTGCCATTTTTGTGGGTGCAGTTTTTATATCATTCATCCTAATATGTTGTCTCCTAGAAGCCTCACAATAAGTGCACTGATTTTACCCTCTTTTCGTATGAGAACACTGAGGTGCGAGGATGCAGTTCCAGTCCATGGGCGATCCCAGCTTGTCCCAGGTCTAATTCCAGACACTGTACTCTCACCCATGACCCTTAAGGGGTCATCGGGTCATCTTTGACCCGATTCCCCAGCCCTTTGATCCTCTCCCTGGCCCTCTCCAATCTGCGAACTTCTGATGATGAAGGGTGAGCAAACATGACTGGCTAGGTGTAGACTGACCAGATGTTGCCCAATAAATGGTCACAAGCAGGCGGCCACATGGATAGGGGGCAGGGTGGACTGACTGCCCTGCCTTGGACAGCTGCGCCTTCACCTGACTGTGGCGGGAAGCTCGAGCTCATGGACCCTAAGTGCATGTGGACTCTCTCGAAAGGAACAGGCAGGGCCCCTTGGGGAGCCACCTGTCCCATGAGGCGATGCCTGGGAAGGACACAATGTGATCTCCATGCCTCTCCCTGCCTTAGGCCACCAGGGCTGATGACCCAGACATCGACGTCCCTGCCCAATGCTTCACTGAGGAAAGCCCGGTGCCCACCACAAATCTCGCCCCTGCTGGGAGGTCAACACATAAGCTGTCTTCTCCTTACGCCCTAAGTTTATTTCACAGTTTGGACCTTGCCTGTTCAGTCTTGGAAATATCTCAAATATGTATATACTGTGTTCTGAAGAGCTTCCACAGACACTGTTTATTAGTCACTTTGATCTAATTCATCACACAGAAAAATCTCAAACAAGTACTGAGAGTCCTTTCAAGGGGCCGGGGCGAATACATGTTGAGACAATAAAAGTCTGCCTAAGCCCTCAGTTCCCAGAGCTCAGCTGTTGGTGCCATGGGTTCAAAAATGTAATTAAAAGGAGACCGTCGATTTCACTCACCATTGTCAAAAGGCCACGTCACCCCCTGGAGGAGAGGCGCGCTTTAGTCAATTTCCCCGTCCATGCCAAAGTTTCGGAGAGATCCTTCACTTTATAAATCAACTCACAGCTTAGAACATCCTGGCAGCCCCTTCAAGGAACCGAAGGGAATGACAGGCAAAGAGAGGATAACCATCATAGCTTGACTGGATACAGGTGTTTGCGTTTACAGACGAACCGCAAACGCCTGGATCTCTGACAGGCGTTGACGCTATCAGTGCATTGCAGCTATTATTGGCTCCGGTCGCCAAGGGCTGGGGGGCCTCTCCCTTAGCAACATCTCTGAGGCTGATAACATTTGGCTGAACTTTTCAGATCTTAACCTCCCTTCTGACTTTCTGCAGTCAAACCCGCCTAAACTGATCAGAAGAAGAGACACGCAGTTGGAAGACAAGTAAAATATTATTGACTGGACTGTTTCATGTCTATTAGGAAGAAAGAGCAGAGAGCGGAGGGAGAACCTTACAGCTTGACAGGCTTCAAGATAATCAGGGGAGGAATCAGGGCTGCACAGCAACCCTCGGTGAGGGTGCAAAGCACAGGCTCCCCAGAGGTCACTGTTCTACGTGGGGATCAAACAGGGTGCCGGGCAAACAAGCGCAAGACTGACCCGCTCCTCTCCAGAGGCACCCGACTCCTACGGTGGAACACAGGCTTGACATCAGGGAGCCCTGTGGCTCCAGAAGAGGCCTCACCCTGAAGGCTTTTTTTTTTTTTTTTTTTGGGCCTCAGGCACATCCCAGCACCTTTGTTCAAGGCTGAGGCAAGGACCTGCAAACACAGGCTATGCTGCCCTTGAAGAACTTGGCCCTGACAATCGGTATTGTCAATTTGTTTCACTTCCCTGCTCCTTGCCCAGGGGGGCCAGGACTGACCTCTTGACGTCTCCAAGTTCAAGTATTCAGCAGTCTGTGTGTGTGTGTGTGTGTGTGTTGGAGGGCTGGTGGCTGGAAGGGCCCTGCTTGCTCTGAATGATCCTGAGGTCAGTCACCATGGCCTTCCACGACCCCACAAAGGGGTCATTTGATGGAAAACATGTTCCCTAGCACCCCCCAACCCACTGGGAAGGACAATACCCCACTTGATAACCACACGCAAGGTCAAGTTTGCTGTCCAAAGCAGAATCCAGGGTCTCAGACACCTCAGACAGAGTTGGCCCTCTGTCAGTCTCCAGCCCCACAACCCCTGTTACTCACCCCTTTTTTATGCAGGTGAGAACACCAGCAGACAGACAGGAGACCTCAGACACCCTACTAGCGCTCCCTGCTGTCCTGTGGGTCTGCTCATCATGGAGCCATCTCTCTTCCAGAGGCAGGGCCTGTTTTCCCCTGCCACGTTTCTACTTTGCATCTCAGCAGCCTTGATCTGTACAAATAGTTGGCTACTGGTTGGCCACATACACTGTCCTCCCATCCAGGGAACCATCTGCTGCTCTGGAACCACGTGACTTTGTCACCAGGAGTTTCTGGCCCTGCAGAAAGAGTGGGTGGGTGACATTTCAGCAAAACCCCAGGACAGGGTGACAGTACTAGAAGGAACTAAAAAGTCCACTTCTCCAATTCTTTAATCCCAAATACAGGGAAACTGAAGCAAGAGGCAAGGAAAGCAGAAACACTTGGGTTCATAAAAACCTGTCCCCACACACTTGGCTCAAGACATGCTCAGATATATGTCCGTCAACAGCTCCTGCTCCCATCCCCTTACTGCACTGTACATCCACATTGGTCTTTGATTTCCCTCCTAGGAAAATACTAGAAGCCTGTTTCCATGACATGATGGTGATAATGATGATGACGATGACAGCAGCCATCAGGTATCAAGCTTTGCACTACGCCAGGCCCTGGCCTCAGGCCATCACACAGATCATTTCACGCAGTCCCCAACATGGTTCTGCTTTGCATTATGGAGGTTCCAACCCCATCGTGGAAGAAGCACCACCATTGCAGGGGTAACCCAGAGTGGATGCGCATCTTGCTCAAGCTCACATAGGAGCAGAGCCTGTTTCTCCACACAGCCACCCACCAGGGTTGTCCCGGGGTAGGTGGCTCTGTCCCCAGGATTCTCAGCATCCCCACATCCATGTCTCTGAACACAGCTACCTCACCTCTCCAGACACTCCAGGTGTTTGACTTCCTGGAGACCTCTGGGAAATGGACCACAACTTTCCCCTCCTGGATCAGCCACCCCCTGGCTGCTCCTCTTTCCCCTCAGCCCAGAACCCACATAGGTTCATTGAACTAAACGGCTCTCAGCTGCAGACTCAGCGTCCTCACCTGACCCATCTTTTCCCCGCCACCAACCAAGTTCAAACCCTGCTCCATCCTTTTCCGTATTCACCATGCAGTGTGAGGTCTGCCACCTACAGACTTAGAAACTTCTGTGGCCATACCTCCTTCCCATCTGTTTCAGCAAACCATCCTTCTGCTGAAGCCAAAACCTTCTCTCTCCTCTCCTCCAGTCTCTCCATCATCACTGGCTCAAGCTCCTCCCACCTAAACAAACCACCCTCGATCCTCACTTGCCCCCCTTACCTGCTCAAGTCACCCATGACTTCTGCAGCCAGATCGAATGGGCTCTTCTCAAACCTTACACTGGTGAACACTCCGCTGCATGTACCTCTGGTGACCGCTTCTGCCATCTTGAAACTGTCCACTACCTTGGCCACTGCCTTTCCTTCTATCTCCCTGACCACAGGCTCAGTTCCATCCATGGCTTCTGCATTCCCAACCTGCTCCTTGATGTTGGTTTTCTTCAGGCTTCCACTAATGATCCTTATACCTTTAATTCCCACCCCAGGCTCCATTCAAGCCATTCCCTATAGACTTCAGACTTAGGTTATATCTGGCTGGACCGTTGCCTTCAACAAAAAAAGATGTGTTCATGCTAAGTACCCAGTGTCAATTTTTTTCATGATTATTAGGTAAGCTGGGATTACAGGTGGCTTCCTGGGGTGATTGACCACGGGGATGAAGTGTGCTGATGACAACCAGAGGTGAATTTCCAGCTCAAGGTCATTCTATTCCTCATGTTGAATTAACAGGTAGTTCCCCCAGCATGTGAAAGAGGTGAGAGTTGGTCTCAGCTCTGATAACCAGACTCTGCCAAGGGTGAGACCTTGAGCTTTTGAAGAGGAATCAAGAGTCAGCCACCTTCTTCTCTCACAATACTGCACAGCCATGTCCATCTGTCCTTGTTCTAAGCTGATCTCCACTTGCACCCTTTCTGAACCCGAGTCTATGCTTTAGAGAGGGGTCACGTGTTGATGATGGATAGAGCCAGCCTCTAGCTCTTCTGGGCCCAGTGCTTCCAGGGCACAGGTGAGCCATGGTGTGGCTCTTCCCTTGATGCAGGCCCCATTCAAGTGCACTCCCCCCGGGAATAGGGTGGCCCTCTGTAGCTGTGTGATACCATGACTCTAGGAGAGGGTTGGGAGGTGGTCACAGGAAGAAGCACCCTCTTTAAACAGGTTTGACATTGCTCTGACCTCAAAATTGCTGCCTCTGATGTACAAGGACCTGAAGGTGAAGCAGGTGATGGATAGCCATTTCTTCTTTCTGTCCCAAATCTTAGAACCTCCATGCCTGTGTACTAAGTCATGTCTGACTCTTGGGGACCCTGTGGACTGTAGCCCTCCAGGCTCCTCTGTCCATGAGATGCTCCAGGCAAGAATACTGGAGTAGGTTGCCATGCCCTCCTCCAGGGGATCTTCCCAACCCAGAGATTGAACGCACATCTCTTATGCCTCCTGCATCGGCAGGTGGGTTCTTCCTCTAGCACGACCTGGGAAGCCTCTTAGAAGCTCCATCCAAGTCTGAAAACACAGGGTTTTGGGGAGGAAGTTTGAGGCAGGAGGCCTGCATTCAGCTTCCCCCTGTGTCAGTCACATGCTAATGACTTTGGGAAACTGGGTTGATTCAAGCCTAAGGCCTCTGCCCTAAACCAAGGGGGCATGGGTGGTGTCTTCTCGGTCCCTTCCTGGGCCCTCCTCCTGTGTGTCCCTCTGCTGGCTCCCTGTCCCCAGCTGGTTCCTTCTCACCTTCCAGGTTCAGCAGTCACCTCCCCGGAGAGGACTTCCTGCCACCCAGGATAGCATAGCACCAAATCTTGTCACTTTCTAACTGGAGGCTCTGTTTTATTTTCTGAAGAAGATATGAATGGGCATTTTAAAATTTTATTTATTTGTTGTATTTCTTAATTCCCTGGTGGTCTAGAAGTTCTAGGTCTTAGTCTGAGGTAGAATGTGCCTGGCTCATAGTAGGTCCTCAATAAAGAGTCACTGATTAGCAAATGAAGGAATGAAAAACTGGTGATTTGACCTGGCGTGCTGCAATTCATGGGGTCGCAAAGAGTCGGACACGACTGAGCAACTGAACTGAACTGAACCCTAGGGTGGGGTGGCCTCAGGGCTTTCAAAGCCCCAGTTCTTATATTTCAGTGGTTCTGTTTCTCCTCCAAAGACGTCATCAATGATATAATAGCTGGGAGTCCTCTGATGTATGTATCCCCACTTTGGATTCAGGGTCCCTAAGACAGGGATGGGTCCCACAGTCACCCTGCACCCTTTCCGAAGAGCCCGTCCTGGATCCAATTCCCCAGGCACTCCTGTGCACTATGTCCCCTAGAGAAAATGAGAACTATTCCACATTAGATAGGATCAGACCTTCCCCATGCAAGAAGCGTCTGTTGACGCCTTCTGAGAACAGAGTGCTCATGGGCAGTGGAGCAGGGACTTTATCCTCCCAAAGCCACTCCAGAGGAGGCCCAGGCACCCCTCCCCTCTCAAAATCCTTCTTCCCTTTGATCTCATGTGATTCTCCCCAAAACTGAGGGGCTTCCCTTGTGGCTCAGCTGGTAAAGAATCTGCCTGCAACGCAGGAGACCTGGGTTGGATCCCTGGGTTGGGAAGATCCCCTGGAGAAGGGAAAGGCTCCCCACTCTAGTATTCTGGCCTGGAGAACTCCATGGACTGTATAGTCCATGGGGTCACCAAGAGTTGGACACGACTGAGCAACTTTCACTTCACTTCACTCCAAACTTGTGAGTAAACGAGATCTAACACGTTAATTTGTATGTGCAACAAATCCTACTAGTGTCCAGGGCCATCAGCATTGGGTCTGGTGGTTCCACAGCAATTACACCCAAACCTTGACTGTCTGTCCTCAGGGGCCCTGTTCATCCTTTCTCTCCACCTGGACTACAGCCCCCTGAGGGCTAAGTTGGGACGCCTCCCCCAACTTATGTAAATAAGAGTTCCCTAAATAGCACCATAAACAGAGCTCACTCATAGAGAGTGCTGGCAGGCCAACAAGCCATGTTTGGTTGATATGTAGATACACCAGGAAGAAAGAAATGACACAGGGGAAAAAATGAAAAAGTAGTTTGGGAGAGGGGAAGAGCCATATGCAAAAACAAAGAAAGATTAAGGGCAAAAGTTCATTAAGATCTTTCAAAAATACAAAAACTACTCCTGGTACATGCAGGAGTGAGGGGCTATGAGTTAAAGGTTAAGCAGGGCTGTCCTCTCGGCCTGAATAGTCTAGTCTTACATCATCCCTCTCTGCCATCTCTCCATGCTGTAAACCATAAGCAGCTCCATTCCAGCAATTTCCAGGAACAACCAGCAGTCCAGCCCTAGAAAAATCACCCTCAGGTGCAATGATGATCATCAGAGCAGGGTCACCCCAAGTCCTGAGGAAATCCAGGCTGGAGGCAGCTCTGGTCCCTCANTGGGCTACGGTCCATAGGGTCTCAAAGAGTCGGACCCAACTATAGCACCTTGGCACGCATGCACATAAGGCTACATTTGTCTCTAGCTTGTGACTGGGGTGCCTGCCACCAGATGTAGCCCCTCCTCAGAAGCTGCCTCACTTGGGATGTGCCAGTCGGGGCTCCAGCCTGGGTCAAAAGCCCCCTCCTTTCATTTCTCTGATTCTCAGAGCTGCTTGCTACCCAAGCACCTCCCGCCTGTGTGGAGCAAGTTCACAGCTGAAAAAGGTCCTGGTTCTTTCCTCTCAAGTGATGCTTTTCCAAAGAAATTAAATTTTTCTAGAAGTAAAATAAAATGGTGTGTGTTAAAGGGGTTGGTGGGGAAGGGATGGAACAGAATTTCCGCTACCACAATTTCACAATCAGAAACTTCCCTCTGATTCTCTCCCGAGCAACCCACATGCTCTGTAAATTGTCCCAAAATAACCCATTGCATCTGATGCTATTGAATTCTTGGCACCTGGCGATGTTGTTATCTCATTCTCTTATCTTCAGCTATTCTTTTCTTTGGAAATGTAGAATGAGATGCTTTTTTTCTTTAATCGGGGGTGGCCAACCTTCCTGGTTTACCTGAGATGAAGGGTTTCCAGAGTGTGTGACTTTCGGGGCTATAACCAGGGAAAAGTCCCAGGCCTACAGTTGAGTCGCTTGCCTCTATTACGCAAAGCATTCTGCTCTGGTGTAAGCCTCCCAATACACGACAAATTAATCACAGTTGCACCGCTCTCTGGTGACAGATATAGCAGACCGTCCACCAGGCTGTGGAAAATGGCTCCTACTTGGGAATCTGAGGAAAGTCAGTTGCTGTTGAGAAGTAAGCCAGCTTATACTGGAAGGAGAAAATTGAGGTTTTCGATGCTGCTGCTGACTCTTAGAAGCTTCCCAGGTAACACTGGGTGTAAAGAACCCACTTGCCAACGCAAGAGACTTAAGAGACGTGGGTTTGATCATTGGGTCAGAAAGATCTCCTGGAGGAGGGCATGGCAGCCCACTCCAGTATTCTTGCCTGGAGAACCCCACGGACAGAGGAGCCTGGTGGGCTCAGTCCATAGAGCTGCAAAGAGTCGGACACGCCTGAAGTCACTAAGCATGCATGCACTGACTCTAAAGCAGGACACAATGAGGGCTTGAGGGAGGAGAATCGCAAACCAACAGCGGAGCACAGAGTTCCCCACAGAGCTCTTGCAAATGGCTCCAAACCAGCAGTCCACACAATTTTCACCAGTTAGCACAGCCCCCAACAGAAGCAGTTCCCCTGAGTTTCCCACATGAAATAACATCCTCTCCCCAGCATATGTTGCCCAAGGACTGTCCCATCACAGACTTGCTATTTTTAATCAAAATATATAGGAACAACTAACAGTATAGGAAGACAAATATCATACAATATCACTTATATGTGGAATCTAAAAAAAAAAATGATGTGAATAAACTTACAAAGCACGAAACAGACTCACAGACTTAGAGAATGAATTTATGGTTATGGGGGAAAGAGGGGAGGGCTAGATTGGGCGTTCAGGATGGACATGTACACACTGCTATATTTAAAAGAGATAACCTACTGTAGAGCACAGGGAATTCTGCTCCATATTCTGTAATAACCTAAATGGGAAAAGAATTTGGAAAAGAATGGCAGGGGGACTGGCTTAATGACTAAGTCACGTCTGACTCTTGTGACCTCATGGACTGTAGCCCGCCAGGCTCCTCTGTCCGTGGGATTCTCCAGGCAAGAATATTGGAGTGGGTTGCCATTCCCTTCTCCAGGGGATCTTCCCAACCCAGGGATCAAACCCAGGTCTCCCGCATTGGCAGGCAGTCTCCCGCACTGCGAGCGGATTCTTTACCAACTGAGCAACCGAGCCACCAGGGAAGCCTGGATTCAGGAATGTGTACAGCTGAATCGCTCTGCAGTTCAGCTGAAACTAACACTACATTGGTAATCTACACTTCAATGTAAAGTAAACCTGGTCAAGTACAGGCAAAAAAAAAAAAGGAAATTCAATTTGGATTTTGTCATCTAAATAGCTGTGAGCCTCCTGACACTTTTTAGCCTTTTAAACCCCAGAGTATCAAAAGCACCATCACACTGACCAGTGGGTTCCAGCCTGGAAACTGGCCATAAGGTTGGAACACATTCCCACCTGCTCACCTGGGCTTTTCAGGGGAACCTGGGACTCCTCCAGGGGGCATTATGTGTGTGAGCTGGACTCTGAAGTCCTTGGCTAAAACCACTGTTGGATTTTTTTCTTTATGCGTTATATTATTATTAGCGGGACACCTGAATTCTTCCACAAATCCCAGATCCAAGTTAGACGTGTCACTTCTTAAAAGGGTGAGGCTGGAAGACAAAGGATAATATCAGTGATAGGCAGGCAGAGGAGACACCTGCAAGTGCTTCCTTCTGTGTCACTGAGTGCTTCTCACGTTACAGCCGTAGGAAGCTGCCATTTTTGTGGGTGCAGTTTTTATATCATTCATCCTAATATGTTGTCTCCTAGAAGCCTCACAATAAGTGCACTGATTTTACCCTCTTTTCGTATGAGAACACTGAGGTGCGAGGATGCAGTTCCAGTCCATGGGCGATCCCAGCTTGTCCCAGGTCTAATTCCAGACACTGTACTCTCACCCATGACCCTTAAGGGGTCATCGGGTCATCTTTGACCCGATTCCCCAGCCCTTTGATCCTCTCCCTGGCCCTCTCCAATCTGCGAACTTCTGATGATGAAGGGTGAGCAAACATGACTGGCTAGGTGTAGACTGACCAGATGTTGCCCAATAAATGGTCACAAGCAGGCGGCCACATGGATAGGGGGCAGGGTGGACTGACTGCCCTGCCTTGGACAGCTGCGCCTTCACCTGACTGTGGCGGGAAGCTCGAGCTCATGGACCCTAAGTGCATGTGGACTCTCTCGAAAGGAACAGGCAGGGCCCCTTGGGGAGCCACCTGTCCCATGAGGCGATGCCTGGGAAGGACACAATGTGATCTCCATGCCTCTCCCTGCCTTAGGCCACCAGGGCTGATGACCCAGACATCGACGTCCCTGCCCAATGCTTCACTGAGGAAAGCCCGGTGCCCACCACAAATCTCGCCCCTGCTGGGAGGTCAACACATAAGCTGTCTTCTCCTTACGCCCTAAGTTTATTTCACAGTTTGGACCTTGCCTGTTCAGTCTTGGAAATATCTCAAATATGTATATACTGTGTTCTGAAGAGCTTCCACAGACACTGTTTATTAGTCACTTTGATCTAATTCATCACACAGAAAAATCTCAAACAAGTACCGAGAGTCCTTTCAAGGGGCCGGGGCGAATACATGTTGAGACAATAAAAGTCTGCCTAAGCCCTCAGTTCCCAGAGCTCAGCTGTTGGTGCCATGGGTTCAAAAATGTAATTAAAAGGAGACCGTCGATTTCACTCACCATTGTCAAAAGGCCACGTCACCCCCTGGAGGAGAGGCGCGCTTTAGTCAATTTCCCCGTCCATGCCAAAGTTTCGGAGAGATCCTTCACTTTATAAATCAACTCACAGCTTAGAACATCCTGGCAGCCCCTTCAAGGAACCGAAGGGAATGACAGGCAAAGAGAGGATAACCATCATAGCTTGACTGGATACAGGTGTTTGCGTTTACAGACGAACCGCAAACGCCTGGATCTCTGACAGGCGTTGACGCTATCAGTGCATTGCAGCTATTATTGGCTCCGGTCGCCAAGGGCTGGGGGGCCTCTCCCTTAGCAACATCTCTGAGGCTGATAACATTTGGCTGAACTTTTCAGATCTTAACCTCCCTTCTGACTTTCTGCAGTCAAACCCGCCTAAACTGATCAGAAGAAGAGACACGCAGTTGGAAGACAAGTAAAATATTATTGACTGGACTGTTTCATGTCTATTAGGAAGAAAGAGCAGAGAGCGGAGGGAGAACCTTACAGCTTGACAGGCTTCAAGATAATCAGGGGAGGAATCAGGGCTGCACAGCAACCCTCGGTGAGGGTGCAAAGCACAGGCTCCCCAGAGGTCACTGTTCTACGTGGGGATCAAACAGGGTGCCGGGCAAACAAGCGCAAGACTGACCCGCTCCTCTCCAGAGGCACCCGACTCCTACGGTGGAACACAGGCTTGACATCAGGGAGCCCTGTGGCTCCAGAAGAGGCCTCACCCTGAAGGCTTTTTTTTTTTTTTTTTNAAACAGGGTGCCGGGCAAACAAGCGCAAGACTGACCCGCTCCTCTCCAGAGGCACCCGACTCCTACGCTGGAACACAGGCTTGACATCAGGGAGCCCTGTGGCTCCAGAAGAGGCCTCACCCTGAAGGTTTTTTTTTTTTTTTTTCTGGCCTCAGGCACATCCCAGCACCTTTGTTCAAGGCTGAGGCAAGGACCTGCAAACACAGGCTATGCTGCCCTTGAAGAACTTGGCCCTGACAATCGGTATTGTCAATTTGTTTCACTTCCCTGCTCCTTGCCCAGGGGGGCCAGGACTGACCTCTTGACGTCTCCAAGTTCAAGTATTCAGCAGTCTGTGTGTGTGTGTGTGTGTGTGTTGGAGGGCTGGTGGCTGGAAGGGCCCTGCTTGCTCTGAATGATCCTGAGGTCAGTCACCATGGCCTTCCACGACCCCACAAAGGGGTCATTTGATGGAAAACATGTTCCCTAGCACCCCCCAACCCACTGGGAAGGACAATACCCCACTTGATAACCACACGCAAGGTCAAGTTTGCTGTCCAAAGCAGAATCCAGGGTCTCAGACACCTCAGACAGAGTTGGCCCTCTGTCAGTCTCCAGCCCCACAACCCCTGTTACTCACCCCTTTTTTATGCAGGTGAGAACACCAGCAGACAGACAGGAGACCTCAGACACCCTACTAGCGCTCCCTGCTGTCCTGTGGGTCTGCTCATCATGGAGCCATCTCTCTTCCAGAGGCAGGGCCTGTTTTCCCCTGCCACGTTTCTACTTTGCATCTCAGCAGCCTTGATCTGTACAAATAGTTGGCTACTGGTTGGCCACATACACTGTCCTCCCATCCAGGGAACCATCTGCTGCTCTGGAACCACGTGACTTTGTCACCAGGAGTTTCTGGCCCTGCAGAAAGAGTGGGTGGGTGACATTTCAGCAAAACCCCAGGACAGGGTGACAGTACTAGAAGGAACTAAAAAGTCCACTTCTCCAATTCTTTAATCCCAAATACAGGGAAACTGAAGCAAGAGGCAAGGAAAGCAGAAACACTTGGGTTCATAAAAACCTGTCCCCACACACTTGGCTCAAGACATGCTCAGATATATGTCCGTCAACAGCTCCTGCTCCCATCCCCTTACTGCACTGTACATCCACATTGGTCTTTGATTTCCCTCCTAGGAAAATACTAGAAGCCTGTTTCCATGACATGATGGTGATAATGATGATGACGATGACAGCAGCCATCAGGTATCAAGCTTTGCACTACGCCAGGCCCTGGCCTCAGGCCATCACACAGATCATTTCACGCAGTCCCCAACATGGTTCTGCTTTGCATTATGGAGGTTCCAACCCCATCGTGGAAGAAGCACCACCATTGCAGGGGTAACCCAGAGTGGATGCGCATCTTGCTCAAGCTCACATAGGAGCAGAGCCTGTTTCTCCACACAGCCACCCACCAGGGTTGTCCCGGGGTAGGTGGCTCTGTCCCCAGGATTCTCAGCATCCCCACATCCATGTCTCTGAACACAGCTACCTCACCTCTCCAGACACTCCAGGTGTTTGACTTCCTGGAGACCTCTGGGAAATGGACCACAACTTTCCCCTCCTGGATCAGCCACCCCCTGGCTGCTCCTCTTTCCCCTCAGCCCAGAACCCACATAGGTTCATTGAACTAAACGGCTCTCAGCTGCAGACTCAGCGTCCTCACCTGACCCATCTTTTCCCCGCCACCAACCAAGTTCAAACCCTGCTCCATCCTTTTCCGTATTCACCATGCAGTGTGAGGTCTGCCACCTACAGACTTAGAAACTTCTGTGGCCATACCTCCTTCCCATCTGTTTCAGCAAACCATCCTTCTGCTGAAGCCAAAACCTTCTCTCTCCTCTCCTCCAGTCTCTCCATCATCACTGGCTCAAGCTCCTCCCACCTAAACAAACCACCCTCGATCCTCACTTGCCCCCCTTACCTGCTCAAGTCACCCATGACTTCTGCAGCCAGATCGAATGGGCTCTTCTCAAACCTTACACTGGTGAACACTCCGCTGCATGTACCTCTGGTGACCGCTTCTGCCATCTTGAAACTGTCCACTACCTTGGCCACTGCCTTTCCTTCTATCTCCCTGACCACAGGCTCAGTTCCATCCATGGCTTCTGCATTCCCAACCTGCTCCTTGATGTTGGTTTTCTTCAGGCTTCCACTAATGATCCTTATACCTTTAATTCCCACCCCAGGCTCCATTCAAGCCATTCCCTATAGACTTCAGACTTAGGTTATATCTGGCTGGACCGTTGCCTTCAACAAAAAAAGATGTGTTCATGCTAAGTACCCAGTGTCAATTTTTTTCATGATTATTAGGTAAGCTGGGATTACAGGTGGCTTCCTGGGGTGATTGACCACGGGGATGAAGTGTGCTGATGACAACCAGAGGTGAATTTCCAGCTCAAGGTCATTCTATTCCTCATGTTGAATTAACAGGTAGTTCCCCCAGCATGTGAAAGAGGTGAGAGTTGGTCTCAGCTCTGATAACCAGACTCTGCCAAGGGTGAGACCTTGAGCTTTTGAAGAGGAATCAAGAGTCAGCCACCTTCTTCTCTCACAATACTGCACAGCCATGTCCATCTGTCCTTGTTCTAAGCTGATCTCCACTTGCACCCTTTCTGAACCCGAGTCTATGCTTTAGAGAGGGGTCACGTGTTGATGATGGATAGAGCCAGCCTCTAGCTCTTCTGGGCCCAGTGCTTCCAGGGCACAGGTGAGCCATGGTGTGGCTCTTCCCTTGATGCAGGCCCCATTCAAGTGCACTCCCCCCGGGAATAGGGTGGCCCTCTGTAGCTGTGTGATACCATGACTCTAGGAGAGGGTTGGGAGGTGGTCACAGGAAGAAGCACCCTCTTTAAACAGGTTTGACATTGCTCTGACCTCAAAATTGCTGCCTCTGATGTACAAGGACCTGAAGGTGAAGCAGGTGATGGATAGCCATTTCTTCTTTCTGTCCCAAATCTTAGAACCTCCATGCCTGTGTACTAAGTCATGTCTGACTCTTGGGGACCCTGTGGACTGTAGCCCTCCAGGCTCCTCTGTCCATGAGATGCTCCAGGCAAGAATACTGGAGTAGGTTGCCATGCCCTCCTCCAGGGGATCTTCCCAACCCAGAGATTGAACGCACATCTCTTATGCCTCCTGCATCGGCAGGTGGGTTCTTCCTCTAGCACGACCTGGGAAGCCTCTTAGAAGCTCCATCCAAGTCTGAAAACACAGGGTTTTGGGGAGGAAGTTTGAGGCAGGAGGCCTGCATTCAGCTTCCCCCTGTGTCAGTCACATGCTAATGACTTTGGGAAACTGGGTTGATTCAAGCCTAAGGCCTCTGCCCTAAACCAAGGGGGCATGGGTGGTGTCTTCTCGGTCCCTTCCTGGGCCCTCCTCCTGTGTGTCCCTCTGCTGGCTCCCTGTCCCCAGCTGGTTCCTTCTCACCTTCCAGGTTCAGCAGTCACCTCCCCGGAGAGGACTTCCTGCCACCCAGGATAGCATAGCACCAAATCTTGTCACTTTCTAACTGGAGGCTCTGTTTTATTTTCTGAAGAAGATATGAATGGGCATTTTAAAATTTTATTTATTTGTTGTATTTCTTAATTCCCTGGTGGTCTAGAAGTTCTAGGTCTTAGTCTGAGGTAGAATGTGCCTGGCTCATAGTAGGTCCTCAATAAAGAGTCACTGATTAGCAAATGAAGGAATGAAAAACTGGTGATTTGACCTGGCGTGCTGCAATTCATGGGGTCGCAAAGAGTCGGACACGACTGAGCAACTGAACTGAACTGAACCCTAGGGTGGGGTGGCCTCAGGGCTTTCAAAGCCCCAGTTCTTATATTTCAGTGGTTCTGTTTCTCCTCCAAAGACGTCATCAATGATATAATAGCTGGGAGTCCTCTGATGTATGTATCCCCACTTTGGATTCAGGGTCCCTAAGACAGGGATGGGTCCCACAGTCACCCTGCACCCTTTCCGAAGAGCCCGTCCTGGATCCAATTCCCCAGGCACTCCTGTGCACTATGTCCCCTAGAGAAAATGAGAACTATTCCACATTAGATAGGATCAGACCTTCCCCATGCAAGAAGCGTCTGTTGACGCCTTCTGAGAACAGAGTGCTCATGGGCAGTGGAGCAGGGACTTTATCCTCCCAAAGCCACTCCAGAGGAGGCCCAGGCACCCCTCCCCTCTCAAAATCCTTCTTCCCTTTGATCTCATGTGATTCTCCCCAAAACTGAGGGGCTTCCCTTGTGGCTCAGCTGGTAAAGAATCTGCCTGCAACGCAGGAGACCTGGGTTCGATCCCTGGGTTGGGAAGATCCCCTGGAGAAGGGAAAGGCTCCCCACTCTAGTATTCTGGCCTGGAGAACTCCATGGACTGTATAGTCCATGGGGTCACCAAGAGTTGGACACGACTGAGCAACTTTCACTTCACTTCACTCCAAACTTGTGAGTAAACGAGATCTAACACGTTAATTTGTATGTGCAACAAATCCTACTAGTGTCCAGGGCCATCAGCATTGGGTCTGGTGGTTCCACAGCAATTACACCCAAACCTTGACTGTCTGTCCTCAGGGGCCCTGTTCATCCTTTCTCTCCACCTGGACTACAGCCCCCTGAGGGCTAAGCTGGGACGCCTCCCCCAACTTATGTAAATAAGAGTTCCCTAAATAGCACCATAAACAGAGCTCACTCATAGAGAGTGCTGGCAGGCCAACAAGCCATGTTTGGTTGATATGTAGATACACCAGGAAGAAAGAAATGACACAGGGGAAAAAATGAAAAAGTAGTTTGGGAGAGGGGAAGAGCCATATGCAGAAACAAAGAAAGATTAAGGGCAAAAGTTCATTAAGATCTTTCAAAAGTACAAAAACTACTCCTGGTACATGCAGGAGTGAGGGGCTATGAGTTAAAGGTTAAGCAGGGCTGTCCTCTCGGCCTGAATAGTCTAGTCTTACATCATCCCTCTCTGCCATCTCTCCATGCTGTAAACCATAAGCAGCTCCATTCCAGCAATTTCCAGGAACAACCAGCAGTCCAGCCCTAGAAAAATCACCCTCAGGTGCAATGATGATCATCAGAGCAGGGTCACCCCAAGTCCTGAGGAAATCCAGGCTGGAGGCAGCTCTGGTCCCTCAGTGGAGGTTTACCAAATGCCCTTGGCAGACTTCCCTGTGCCAGGCAGATGGAAGGAAACTGCCTTTCAAGCCTTCTGCTGTCCTTATTGCTTCTTAGTCAAGCTCCACCTTGGCCTCTTGGAAAGCCAACTACCTGAAGCCACAATAAAGAGCCCATGTGCACGCATGCGTGCCTTACCCCTGGGGCTTCCCGGGTGGCGCTATGTTAATGAAACCTGCCTGCCAATGGAGGAGACGCAAGAGAGGTGGGTTTGATCCCTGGGTGGGGAAGCTCGCCTAGACTAGGAAATGGCAACCCACTCCCGTATTCTTTCTGTAACTATTACTTATTTATTTACTTTAACTGGAGGCTAATTACTCTACAATATTGTGGTGGGTTTTGCCATACATTTTCACTCTAGTATTCTTGCCTGGAAAATCCCATGGACAGAGGAGCCTGGCAGGCTACAGTTATGGGGCTGCAAAGAGTCAGTTCAGACATGACTGAGCAACTGAGCATGAACCTTACCCCTAATGGGTGGGCACAGGAGATGTCTGAGGTCCCCACTTGATATCACTCAGAAAGCTGAGGTAGGGACTTCCCTGGTGGTCCAGTGGTTAAGACTCGACTCCCAATGCAGGGGTCCCAGGTTCAATCCCTGGTCAGGGAACTAGATCCCACATGCTGCAACTCAAAGTCCTGCTGCAACTAAGACCCAGAGCAGCCAAATAATCTTTTTTAAAAAAAGAAAGCTGAGGTAGGCTGTGTAACAATTGGACAGGGCTCCAAAGGTCCCCTGCCATTTCTGTGGACCACCCCAGAGATCAAGTCCAGAAAAAGAGCCTAGAGGTCTCTGAAAGCCCCCATGGGTACCCCCTTGGTCACTGAGAGCCTGCCCTTTTCTGCATGTTTCGAAGAGCTTTTCATATACACAGACTCCTTCATCAGCAAGTCTGAATTTATAAACAGTTACTCTTATTCAGGAAAGCAGAGATGAGCAGTTTTATGTAAAAGTTACATCTCCATTTAAGAAAAAATATATAATTCCACATTCCACTGTCCCTCGAACTTTATTCCCGTTTATGTAGATCTTAATACAGTTATATAGTCGCAGGGCTAACGTCCCCTTTGGATGGTAATGAGGTCCTCTCGAACCCTTTAGCTGCTATAAAGTATGCAGAAGTTAAATGCACAGATGGAAAAAAATTTGTCTCAATTTTATACTTCTGCAAAATGGTAATTTTGTACTTAAAATGTACAAGATGGATGTTCAGAAATATAGGCTGATAGCCTAAATTATATTTGGTCATAATTTATGTAGTACAGTCCCAAAGAGATACAAAAAGGCAGAGCATAATTTATCTGCTGGAATCAGCGATAGCTTTGCTAAAACTACCATTTAGTCCATCCCCCACAGTTTTGAGCGGCCTCCGTCCTCAGGGCTCACTCTATTTAAGTTCCCCATACTGCTGTTTGATCACATATTGTAGTCTATAATTTGCCTATCATCTGAAGCAAATTTAGGTCCCAGAAGTTATGATCTCTATGTAGCAACCACTTTATTTGGTAAATGCAAAATATTTATAGCAATATGAAAACCAGATGAAAATAAAATTCCTATAATCATTGGAACATACACACTTTATCATCGGGGCTCATAATGACCGTCAGAGAAGAACTAGCATGTTGCCTAATAAAATTACCTTTGGATGTGTACTTGAACTTGCTGATGCTCAAGAACCAGAGAAACATGTTCTCCAGCATCCTTTTCATCCTGCCAATAGCAGGAAATGCCACGCATGGGCTCTAGATAGGGTTGCCCGAAAGGAAATTAGATGAAAGGCAATGGACAGGTAAGTCATTATGGCACCTTGGATATGGAAAGGAATTTCCAAGTAGAAGTAAATCAGTTGGTGAGGGCACTGATCTGGACAGGTTCACCCCCTTTCAACCAGGGACACTGACCAAATAATGAATGTTGACCGTAACCCCATCTTTGAGCCAAGATCAGTGAACTTCTACATTGATGAAATGGCTTGGCTTCTTCTTTGGGCTGTCTTTCAATGCCAGCCTTCTCACACATCCAGTTGTTTCTCTTTGTGTTTCCAAAATGTTCACGTGGGAGATGTTCAGGCTGGACCCTACAAAAGACCTGAGACACAGTCTATCAATAGCTCCTTTAAAAAGCAGCTAGGTCTTCAAAAGAGTGTGGGGAGAAGCAGAGAGAAGACAGACCTCAACTAGAACGGACATCTGGAAACCAGAGTGATGGCATCTATGCAGTTAATAACAAAACACTTGTTGAGTGCATGTGCTATAGATTCTATTCCTTATAACAACCCTGAAAGGTAGCGTTTGTCTTTCTTACATGATCTATATGCAAATTAAGACCCAGAGAGGTTGGTCGGTCAATTAAGGGGTCTAGGTGGAAGTAACACCCAGGTCTGACACCATTCAAGATGGTGGTCTCACCTGCTGAATTTTTCCATGAGCCAACATAGGACACTAAGCTTTCCAAGACACCTCTGCAAGAATATTGCTTCTCGATCCTCAGAATTGTCTCCACCCATCTCCCCCTCCTTCCATGCAGCCCTCAAGGTTGCCTTCAGCTGAGTGAAGATGAAATAGAGCCCCAGATACATCTCTCAGATAAAAACTTCAACTGAAGCCTCATATATTTCATAGATACTTAAGAGCTCATGGCTCTTTGAAGACGAGTGTTAGTATTAATCATTGTAGTTGTTCAGATCATTTCCTCGTTTTTAACATCACCCAAGCCCTCGCACCAAAAAGGCACCATTTCTGGGTCCTAGGGAGCCAGACCCTAAAGGATGCACTGGAATTCTCTGGATACTTACTTCCTTCTTCCTTGCAAGTTATTTCCAGTTCCAGCTACTTAAGTCTAAAAGAATATCCCGTTTTCAATTCTTTTTTTTACCCCCAAAATGCTTAAGCACACATTTCATAGAATTCTGCTTAAATCCAAGTGTAATTTTACAAGGTCTCTTTTAAACAGTTTTTCCATACATCACACTGAAAAGAGGGAAAGAAAAAGACCCAAAAATGAATGCACAACCCAAAATTAAAGAGGACGTAAGAAGGGCAAAGGAAATACCTTAGGCTAATTTATCCCCTGGTTCTATAATTGCTTCAAGACCAAATATAGGCTCTGAAAGCATCTGAGTGGGAAGAAACTCTTAACACACGAGAACTGTTCTGCAGTGGGAGAAACTGAGGTTCAGAAAAGAGACATAATAAACCAGTAAGGAGAACAGTTATGTTGTGATTTGGGTCTTCCCAGGTAGCATGTGAACAATGAGTGTGTCCTTCAGTTCAGTTCAGTTCAGTCGCTCAGTCGTATCCAACTCTTTGCGACCCCATGAAACAATTGATGAAATGGCTTGGCTTCTTCTTTGGGCTGTCTTTCAATGCCAGCCTTCTCACACATCCAGTTGTTTCTCTTTGTGTTTCCAAAATGTTCACGTGGGAGATGTTCAGGCTGGACCCTACAAAAGACCTGAGACACAGTCTATCAATAGCTCCTTTAAAAAGCAGCTAGGTCTTCAACAGAGTGTGGGGAGAAGCAGAGAGAAGACAGACCTCAACTAGAACGGACATCTGGAAACCAGAGTGATGGCATCTATGCAGTTAATAACAAAACACTTGTTGAGTGCATGTGCTATAGATTCTATTCCTTATAACAACCCTGAAAGGTAGCGTTTGTCTTTCTTACATGATCTATATGCAAATTAAGACCCAGAGAGGTTGGTCGGTCAATTAAGGGGTCTAGGTGGAAGTAACACCCAGGTCTGACACCATTCAAGATGGTGGTCTCGCCTGCTGAATTTTTCCATGAGCCAACATAGGACACTAAGCTTTCCAAGACACCTCTGCAAGAATATTGCTTCTCGATCCTCAGAATTGTCTCCACCCATCTCCCCCTCCTTCCATGCAGCCCTCAAGGTTGCCTTCAGCTGAGTGAAGATGAAATAGAGCCCCAGATACATCTCTCAGATAAAAACTTCAACTGAAGCCTCATATATTTCATAGATACTTAAGAGCTCATGGCTCTTTGAAGACGAGTGTTAGTATTAATCATTGTAGTTGTTCAGATCATTTCCTCGTTTTTAACATCACCCAAGCCCTCGCACCAAAAAGGCACCATTTCTGGGTCCTAGGGAGCCAGACCCTAAAGGATGCACTGGAATTCTCTGGATACTTACTTCCTTCTTCCTTGCAAGTTATTTCCAGTTCCAGCTACTTAAGTCTAAAAGAATATCCCGTTTTCAATTCTTTTTTTTACCCCCAAAATGCTTAAGCACACATTTCATAGAATTCTGCTTAAATCCAAGTGTAATTTTACAAGGTCTCTTTTAAACAGTTTTTCCATACATCACACTGAAAAGAGGGAAAGAAAAAGACCCAAAAATGAATGCACAACCCAAAATTAAAGAGGACGTAAGAAGGGCAAAGGAAATACCTTAGGCTAATTTATCCCCTGGTTCTATAATTGCTTCAAGACCAAATATAGGCTCTGAAAGCATCTGAGTGGGAAGAAACTCTTAACACACGAGAACTGTTCTGCAGTGGGAGAAACTGAGGTTCAGAAAAGAGACATAATAAACCAGTAAGGAGAACAGTTATGTTGTGATTTGGGTCTTCCCAGGTAGCATGTGAACAATGAGTGTGTCCTTCAGTTCAGTTCAGTTCAGTCGCTCAGTCGTATCCAACTCTTTGCGACCCCATGAAACCCAGCACGCCAGGCCTCCCTGTCCATCACCAACTCCCGGAGTTCACTCAAACTCATGTCCATCGAGTCAATGATGCCATCCAGCCATCTCATCCTCGGTCGTCCCCTTCTCCTCCTGCCCCCAATCCCTCCCAGCATCAGAGTCTTTTCCAATGAGTCAACTCTTCACATGAGGTGGCCAAAGTATTAGAGTTTCAGCGTTAGCATCAGTCCTTCCAAAGAACACCCAGGACTGATCTCCTTTAGAATGGACTGGTTGGATCTCCTTGCAGATCCACACATGCTTGCAAGGAGTGTGTCCTTACCCTGCTATATTTAAAATGGATAACCAACAAGTCCCTACTGTCTAGCACAGGGAACTCTGCTCAACGTTACGTGGCAGCCTAGATGGGAGGGGAGTTTGGGGGAGAATGGATACATGTATATGTATGGCTGAGTCCCTTCACTGTTCACCTGAAACTATCACAACATTGTTAATCAACTATATTCCAATACAAAATAAAAAGGATTTTTTTAAAAATTGAGTGTGTTCTCAAAAGTCAATAACTATTTGCACTTAGAGGTGATATCAAGAATATGTGGCTTACAGAATCATCCATGAGTCACCAAGCCCTCCTCCAGCCTGGGAAAGAAAGACTTGAAGGCAAATCTGTGAGAGACTGATGGATTTCATTCATCTGTGGTCTGCCAATCCGCCCTCCTCCCCATGCAGAAGCAGAAAGAGTAAGGGAGCAACACTGACTTTTGTCAGAAGCCTGCCTCGCAGGCATTTGGTTTGTGTTCTCTCTTTTGATCATAAATAATCTTGTGAGTGATTCCATTGCACAAGTGCAGTACAGGCGCTCTACTATAAAGGCCAACTACTTTCACAAGGACACACACAAACAGATCACAATTCATATAGAAATGCTACTATAGACGTTATTCCAGAGGGATAAACTACTAATGATACCTGGGTAGGGGTTGGGGAGACCACATTCAAGTTGAATCTTGTAGGATGGGATGGTATTTGTGATCATAGTTCAAGGAAGGCACAGAAGTACACAAGTCCACAGAAGAGGTGCTTCAGAACCCCACAGGAAGTGCTTCTCCAAGTGCTGAGCCAAAGGGCCGTGTTGCTCATCACCTTCTCAGAAGTCATTCAAACCAGCACCGCCTCCCCGCCACTCTACAGTCAGGAGCTCTTGATATGCAATATTAGAGAGTGCCAGGATGGGAAAGGCACCGCATAAAATCAAATTCTCTTCTATTTTAAGTTGAGTGGTGCACCGGTTCAGCTTTAAAACCTAATTTCTTAAAAGTTTCAAAGGGGAAAAAAATGTCCCTTTGCAATTGGAATCGAGTCCACATAAATTAACAGGCCGGCTCTCCGTATCCATCTTTCAGAACTTGCCCTGATTGTTCATTTTAATCAAGCGGCCCACATTCTTTGACTTTTCATCCTTCACTGCCCAGAATGATGCACTGCGGCTACTGATGACACGCAAATGTTAATTTTGCTCAAGTTCAAACATCGTCCAAAAAAGACCTATTTTAAAGACTGCTTGGCAAACACCAGCTGAAAATGAGGATGAACAGAATCAAACACCACCAAGAAACTCAGAGGAGAGAAAGCTCTGGTCCTCTGGAAACTCACAAGTTTTCATCTCTAAACCCTCCATCTCTCCCAGGTCGAGTAGAATCACTGATCTCTTGAGTCAGAAGGGAACTCAGACATCATCCCAGCTCTTCCAGAGGTCATTCAGCGTCGTCGTGGGGGAGCTAACAAACCCTTGGTAAAGGAGTCTTTAGTAAATTGTGAAACCCAATCCTTTCAAGTCTTGCTGTCATTTACCAGGCTTCAGGAAGAGGAAGGCATGTCGCACACACAGACACACACACGTTTAACTAACAGGCTTATATAGACCTCAGGCACCCCTGCACCAATCACCTGCTCCCTCGACCCTGTCTCTTCAGCATGGGAGGTCACCATTGGCTATGGAAGGACACAGAGTAACAGCTGCTCAGAGGGGCTGCAAAAGGAACCACATGCTTGAGTGAGGAGCACCATCCCAGCTCTTCTCTAGAGCTTATCAAAATCCCAACTGAGTCTACAGGCGTCTGATCAAGCAAGATTCAGATTCACATTCAGAAGTCATTTAGTGAGCACCTACTTTGCCAGGAGGTCCCACAGTAGTTATCTATGGGTATAATGTGTCATTTAATACAGCCACACATAAAGAAATTAACATGTATTACAATCAAAGCAATCTATTTCATATTAAAATAGATTGGAAAGAAATTGAAGGAACTGGGACCCACTTAAAAACTCTGAAAACTTGTATAGACTTTGTCCCTCTTCACTCCCCTGGGTCACTTTCCATTGGATTATTGTGTTTTATTTTCCTTGTATTTCCTCATCACTGAAATTAACTGAAATATCTGTTTGTCTCTGCCCTACACCAAGTACCATCAGAAAATAGCCTTATCTGTATCAATCACTACTGTGTCCCCAGAATACTCAAAGGATATCTTTGAATGAATGAATGAAATAATTACAATCTGTTTTTCACCAGGATTTTCCAAAGCCAGATCATGACATACAAAACCACCCCCCCCCAGCAGAAAAGGCAGGGGTCTGCAGGTCCCCAAGACTTGGAGAACCATGTCCCAGCAACATGGCCCTAGAGAATAAACTTAGCTGAATACTGTGGTCCAGGCATCTCGGTGCCCTTGCCCCTAGAACGCCAGCATCATGTAAACAAAGCATCGGCAGTGACAAGTCCCGGTTTCCACAGCCCATCAGATGAAACTGCTCACCGTGGCCGCCCATCTTCTGCCAAGAAGAGGCGAGACACTTCCACTGCGACGTCAAAAAAATGACTGCAGCTATTCCCTGAGCGATAACAGCCCATCTTGAAATGCGGGACATGTTTCCTTTGCTTTATAATAATTGCGTTCTGTCTTTTAACCCTCAAAGTGTTAAGTGTCGTCATTTCCTCTGGGGATGCAAAGATCTGGGGTTAACAACTTTCTCTTTTAAAAATTCATAAAGGTGCAAACAAACAGCAGCGCAGCCGATGGCTACACACGGGAAGAAGCCAAGGGAGAAAGACGGAGAAAAAACAACCACCACCACATTCTCCCCCACAGGACACTTGGCAATTAGCTCCAGCTATGTCAGCAATTTTTTTGAAAAATTTCCTAAACATGGAGAAGGCTTATCCTCACCCTGTGAAAGACAAAACCACTGCAGTGACTCTCCCATGCATTACAATGTGTGTGTCTTACTTCTTAACCAAGCCGCTAATCACGCAAATTATTGCAACTAATTACATCTGAAGGTCTAATTAATTCTTTCAGTACCACATCATTTAGTACGCATTCACAACACAGCACCTGTTTTGAAAATCCTTGCAGTTAATTTGTTTATAAACAAACACTATTTGCATAAAATGTTTAATGAATGGTTTAACAGTTAGTACAATACTCCAGTTTTGTCTTAGTAGATTTGAGGTCATCAAAGGCCACAATAAATTAATTTTAAACTATACAAATTAATTTAAATAGAATGTGTGAATTTCTCATTAATAAAGAAAACATTTCCAACATGTTAATTAATATCTCTGTAACAGGCTAATTACTGCCTGCACAACAAGTACATCTTGTGAGCAAACCTTAAAGATTTGGGGGGCAAAGGGGGTGGGGACTATTTTAAAGCTGCAAGAAAAAGTGCAATTCCAAGAAAAACACCAGACCCAATTATTCTGAGGAGTTTAGTGTTTAGAGCAGGCCAACCAGCCAAAGAAGTGATCCCCTCCCTCTGCTTTCTGGATACAGCACATTTCAGTCATCAAGAAAGAGACAGTTAAAAAATGTTTCTATCATGACTCCGCAAAGATGGGTAGAAGATGCCTGCCTTCTGGTAGAAACATGCAATTAAGGAAAATATTAGTTCTTCTGAAAGGAAAAGATCTCTCTTGTGAATTTAGCGCATACTGGCTGTATGTGTGCCCTAGTGGTAAATACGGATTTTATTAAATAAATCTGCATCTTAACACCAGAATCTGAGGCTCAGCCACCATCATTTCCCCTGTGGTAAACCATGGAAAGACACTTCATGTAGCAACTAAAGAGGAACAACATTATCGCTTGGGGTGGAACACAGCCCTTACCAGGGCCATCACTGAAATATGTTCACAACCCTAAAGTTTGTTTCTGATTTGCAAGCATTTTCACATTTGATAAGCACCTGTTGTAAATTTACATCCACTCAGGAAGTATTCTTACGATAGGAAGCTGAGCATTGTAAAGCATATTTATATTCTTACCCTTGCGCAGCGCTGCCGCTTAATGCTCAGGCTGATGAAATCACTGGCTATACAGGACCCAAAGGGAAGTGCGGCACCACCTAATTCTCATGGCATCATCCCTGAGGAACCGCAGGTCCCTTCCCCCTGGAAAGGATTTTACTGGCACTGATCAACAAGCACTTAGGTTTTAAGTCCATTAACTTGAAGTGTGTGTGTGTGCACGTGCGCACATGCGTGTGTTTGTGGAGGCTATGGGGGTGGAATGACAGACAAGGAGAAGCACAAATGGAGTTCACACTTCCTTGAGACCTGCCATTACACTACAGAATCAAGAAACCATCCCCAAATAAGTAGGAGCCTCAGGCCCTGAGCGCCAGGGAAAAGCAGGCACTCGCCAAGCCTCTGATGGAACCCAGATTTCCAATCTGGTGCCGCTGTGCGCAGAAGGGAACCCACTGGCCACATTGGCCCTCGGTCCTGATGTTTCCTTAGAGGCCCGTGAAGAGTGAAAACGTCCCAGGCAACCCACTGCCAGGCTGCCCCGGGGAGGCCTGCGGGCTGTGAGAGTCCGCTGGCTTGGTTCTTTTGGCAGATCAGTGGCAGCCAACATCCATGTCCCCAGGAGGAACCCAGCTCTCCTGCCCCATGGTACCCAAAGCCAAGTATTTCCCAGAGACTCCGGGCACTGATGGCTGACACAGCAGAAGAATGATAGATTTCAGAAAAAGCAAGCAAGCCTGTGCTACTCTTTTAAAACTCTTCATTCTTTCCAAGTTTCCCACCAACAGCCCCACAATAAAAATTCAGTGCTTGAGAGACAAACATTTCAAGAGGACAGGCAGGGATGAGGAGAAACAAGCTCTTCGCCCTCAGGACACAGATGTAAGCTGCTTTACCTCTAAAATGCAAACAAACAAACCCCAGAGAGTCAGGGCAGTTAGCACGGGGAGGCGGAGAGCTGGCAAGGGGGGCGGGGGAGGAGAGACTATCACAGAACATCTTCCCATTCCAGAAAGAGCAGGAGTGGGCACCTGGCTCTGCTGGAAAAGGTCAGAGGGCCTCGCAGCAACCCTGACGGCACGTGGTTCCTAACTTCTCTCCGAAGTCGGCGGCAGAAGGCGTCCAGACGCCCCTCTCGCACAAGACCCTTCCCAGATCTGGAGCCTGGCCTTTTCCTCTCCCCATTAAAAATCACCAGCATTTCACAAATAAAGGCGATCACCATGTGAAAAATTATCTTTTAAAATGGAGTTTAATTTGCATATAAGGAACGAGAGATTTATGACGAGCAGCATCGTCCAGTACTGCATCTGCCTAGCATCAGTCGTAATTTAGATTGTTTGTGACTGATCTTAAATTCTAAAGCTTGGAGAAGATGAAGTACTCTGTTGCTGTATTATTGTCAGGAGTCTAAGACTTACCAGAGATTTATTAGTAATCTTATCACAAACATGTCTCAAGTTTTTGCTTTTAATATGTGCCAAGCTCCTCTGAGGAATTTTCCTCACTGCAATTATATTCCTCAATGCATGCATTCTGAAGCTGAGTTGATTTCCTTCCCAAAATAAAGCGACCTATCATTACACCACAGCAGCTCTTGTACATTTTTCCGCTGCTACTTAATAATCAATGTATTCATCATTAAAATCTGAGCCCTGAAGCAATGGTTTTTAGCATATTCTAATGACTAGCGACTTGCAAATTACAATGACCTTTCATGTACATTCTGTAAGCACCTTGTTCTAATGTGTACTGTATTTATAGTTTGCCAATACAAACTAGCCAAAGATTGGATAATTACTGTAATCTATTAGCTCGATTGCTTTCCCTGCTCATTTATAGCATGTGCCACGCAGGCCATTTTCAAAAGCTGGCCTATCTTTCATCTCCCGCAAGCTCAGAAAGTAAGGGATACTTCATCTTCACAATATACACACTTACTAACGTCTGAAGAGCGGCCCATCTCAGCTCAAGGAGGTTTCAAAAATAAAGAATCTTCCTTCCTATTAGTGTCATAATGCTATTTGTGACTGACAAAAAAACACCGCTCCGAGAGTGTAAACTTTCGTTGAAGAATGTCAAGGCCAGTTCCATTTTCTGCCCATTACTCTGACCTCCAAATAGCATTTAATAAGATCTGCTTGTTTTCCTCACTTTGAAAGAAAAAGATAAAGGCACTTCCCTTAAACAAGAAACAATTTTTTCGCTATAAGTAAATGTTGCGAGGGAAGCATTAAACTTTTTTCTTTTCTTTTTTTTTTTTTTAGCATGGTGCTGTGACCGGGGAGCCGATAAGAGCCATGTGTTGGAAGTACCAGTTCAGGTTGCCCGCTGACCCTCGGTGATGGTCTATTTCAGGCAGTTATGGATAGATAACATTACAGACACTGGTAATTAAAACAACACTAATTTTGTCTCAGTGGCCACGCTTTGTTGTTAGAAGCCATCTATCATGGCCTTCACGCATCACACAATGAGAAGACATTTGTCTACGTATATTGTGCTTGGTCAACGGTTTTACGGATCTCCCCGCGTACCTGGATGCCCAGGCACTTTTAAAGACGTAGTGCTTTCATTTCTCCTCTGGTGCTCTGATTAATAAAACATTTTGCATGCTTAGTCAAAACACGCTGCGTTTTTTTCCACCACATATATTCATGGGGGAAGAAACCATGTTAGTTCCCTTCCTTTTAGCAAGAAAATAACAATAACAACAAAGAAATTCTCATTTGGATTGGAAGAGAAAGAAAAAAAAATCAAAAATGGAAATATTTGCCTTCTCTGTAAAACAGGGAACAGCCTAGTGGAGAGCATGATATTAAAACGCACAGCCAACACAAAGCATCTCCTTTAAGACGATACATATTTTTGACTATATATGCTGTTGATTCTTTCCCCTGCATCCATTTGTTTGATTTATGGACACTCTATTTCAACTTCCCCTTTTATTCCAACATCTACAGTTACACGAAGAGTGATGACAAGTCAAATGGTTTTATATTTTGGTAATAAAAGCAAAAGAAAAGATCTAGTCCATAGGCACTCCTAGGAAATTAGGGGAGGCCGAAATGCACACTGACTGGTTTAGTTCTGTTGAAATAAACTAAAGGGAAACTGTAATGGTGTATTTCAAGGGATCTTGAACAAGTGGCACAAACAAGAGAAGCAGCAGATAGGGCCATTTAACTTCAAACTCCACGGAAGCGAACCAAAAGGTAGATTTCCTCCAGCAAGCCCGGCTGGCTACGGGGCGGCCACCGACATTCCTCGGCAGAAAAGCCACCCCCTCAAGACTCTTTAGGCTCCCCCAACTGCATTTCTTATCGAGTGTCTAGAAGGTGGGCGCTATTAGAATGCTTCTCTCTAGGTACAGATGATCACAGACCCTTTTTCCCCTTTGGCTGCAGACACACATGCAGTTTCAAATATTAGCTGGAACTCCGGTTCCTAATTGCTCTCTGAGGGAAGGGATCGCAAGCGCAAGTATGGATGACAAAGATGCAGGCAGGAATCCTGCATCAAAGCTGTTTGCAAAGTGACACAACTAGTTATGAAAAAGTACATTTTTATTCCAGTCTTACAATTTGCATTTCTCAGAAACCCCGTGGATTTTGAAATGCGACCACAGAAACGTTGGGGTAACTGACCGTTCCTAATACCTACAAGGGAAAGACACCTCAGTACTTTTCCGGCCCGTTTAATACATTCAAGCACTTCTGTCAATAAAAGTAACCCACTCATTTAAATGAGTTAATGTTAGCACATCTTTCTTACCGGCTGCTATAAGCAGTCTAGCTGCTGCAGGTAAGCAAAAAAGGCCAAGACAATGTGAGTTTATCTGGTCCCACCTGCATTTCTACTCCTGATTCTGCTGAAACAAATGGGAAAGAAAAACTTACTGACTTTTGGCAAACTACAAAGGTTAACTCTATTCATCATGGAGGAAGGATACTAAGTGCTTTCTGTCTGTCCATATATTTTAAAGATTTAGAAGGCACCTGGTCGTGTTCTCAGGATAAAGACAGCCGTGTTCATCTTTGGCATATGCAGAGTTTTTCTCGCAGCTTTCTTTTTGTATTGCTGGAACTATTGAAATCCCTTTTGGACTATAGAGTTCTGGAAACAAGGTTATTTTTCAGTGGTATAAAAAGCCAGAGCTTTTCCTTCTTTGGATCTTTTGTGAAGTCTTTTAAGGTAAGTGAGAGGATGTGAAGATGCCTTTACCCCTTGGAGGAGAAGCAACTCACTCGCTGCAAAGGTAAGAATATAATTCTAATCACCCATACAGTGATAAGACGTGCCTCTCCTGATATCGATAAAGCCTTCCCTGGAGAAGATTTCCAGAGACTTGGAAGCAAGTGAACGGTACACTCAGAGGAAATACAAGGTGAAAGAAACCAGGTGGCCTGGTTTTTTGATCTTAACTCTTAAAGCAACAGCTTCCAAAGTTCAGAGCCCAAACTGCCATCTGCTATGGGGCCTCACAGGGGAAGGGACAAGGAAGTTTGGAACCTGACGACCTCCCTGCTGGCCATCAGAGCCTTTCTCTGCAGCATCCATGTCCCACCTTTGCGACTCACCCACCAACCAATCTTATCACTTTCTCCAACTCATTTACATGAATTTACTTTTTTGCCTTAAGAGGTTGTTGTATGTTAAAACACACAGTGCAATTTTATCTCCATAATATCACAAAAGAAATATTATGTTAGTATAAAGTTAAAAAAAAAAATGCTTTCAAAATCTGCTGCTCGGCTAGCAGCAAAGCGCTGCTCAAAAGCACCACCCACAGGCGGGAGGGGTGTCAAGCCATTCTGGGAGTGATCGTTTTTGTTAATTTCAGCAATCCGAGTGTAAAAAATGACAGCACCACGCAAGTTGACGGAGGCTTTTGATTGAAGTGACTGATTGCCTCAGCTGCACCTGCGGAAAATTGATGACAATGCTGTCTAAACCATTCATTAGGATTGGGAACTTCACGCCGATGAATGCTGGATTCATAAATTTGCTAGACATGTGTTGTAGATAATATGACAAAGCACTGTTTTCAAATGAACATTTCTTTGACCTAATTTTATCGAAATCATGCAAAGGAAAGAAAGAAAGAATACTTGTTCCCAAACTCTTTGGGAACAGCTGCAACTGAAACTGAGTCTCTCTCATTCTCTTTCTCTCTCTCTCTTTCTCTCTTTGTCTTTCAAATAAATTTCAGTGAAACATATTTGGAATATATCTTCTGGTTTGCTTTAAAATATTTGTTAGAATGACAAGGCATCTATTTTTACCTCTTACGGACAATGTTACTCTCTTGTTTCTCAGATGAAGAAAAATTATTTTAAGGTGTTTTTTTTTTCAAGATCCCAAATTTGCTAAATTGAGCACTCGCAGAAAATAGATGGTACTACTAATAATAACACCTTCACAGGCATCTTAGGAGGAACCATTTTAGTACCAATTGGACCTGCATTCTGTGAGAACTACACAGACTACAGGTTTCAAGGGAGGAGAAATACCTTTAAAAATGGACTCTTCTGGTCAAAAAAGATGAAACCAGGGAAAAATATGCCATCTGTACACATTTTATATAAGATTCTTGAAATGCTGTTGATTTTAACGTATTGAAATACTAACAATATAAAATGAAGCTTTTTCTGTGTGTCCAAAAAAAAAAAGGTCACTAAGAGGGGAGAGAGCAGGAAAGCATGGTGCTCAGACCTGGCTTTGCTTAGCTGCACGCAGGGAGGAAAGGCGGTGGCTGAATCCATCTCCTAGAGCATTTCCCACTGGAGGTTTGACTTGTTAGGAAAGAGTTACATTTTTAGAAAAGAATACCTGATACTGAAGAATCTGAAATTCTTGCTGTAGAAATAGATCTGACTCCTACAACAAGGACCCTCTGTCTTGTACTTGGAATCCCCCCCAAAAAAACAAAATGAATATTTATTAACCTAAGAAGAACCTGGCGCAGGTCGGTCCCATGCATCCCAATCTGCCAAACTGCTTCTAAATCTCTTCTCCGGCATTTAAAAGAAATCTATTTTTATAAATTCTCATGAATTTAGGTTTTACTACGAGTAAGGTAATTTCTGATTAGGCATCTTGATTTTTTTTTTCCTTTTCTTTTTTCCTAACGCGTCCTTGCAAATATCAGGTGCTTATGTTAACCCTGCGCCTGGGTGGAGAAGCACTGCAGGTGTGAACAGCAAAGCTAATGGAGCTGAGTTCTGCCAAGCATTTTCTTACTGCTCTAGCAGTTACTCTGAACTGGGAAACATTATCCAGACAAATCCAAACAGGGCTCTTTAAGGATGCTCTGCCCAAGCTGCTGCAATACAAAATTACCAAATAGATATGCGAAAACCCCTGAATACAGAACATCCGAGTTGTCTTCTAATTGCTATGCTTCATTTTCTAATGGGGAAAATGTGTAAAACAAATAACAGGGGACGGGGAGCTCTGAACAGTAAAAGCAGAATATTCTTGTGTTTCAGCACATCATTTAACTCTCTAATTTAGCCAGATCTGGAAAGCCTAGAGCTCCAGCTGCCTCTTGACTATTCAGACCCCGTGTGTCTGCTTCACATTCAGGGCAATATGTTTAAAACAGTTTCTAGTTTGTCTTGGGTGACCTTCACAATGAGAATCCCAGGCCTGCAAAACGTCTGAGGTCAAACATGCATTGACCTCAACAGTTCACCAGCAAAGAGAGACACATGAGCCCTGGCTGTACTGCCCAGTCCTGGGTACCGAGAGGAACAGTGATAGTTATCCTTGCCCTGGGAGATGTTACAATATGGTCACGGGTGCGAGGGGGTGCGTAGGGAGTGAGAAACGAGGAAGTATGGGTGTAAAATATGCATAAATTCTTGACAGGGCAAGTAAAGACAACCCTGAGGCTGGGACATCCCTGGCGGTCCAGTGGTTATGACTGAGCAGGGGGCACAGGATCCGTCCCTGGTTGGGGGACTAAGATCCTGAACACTGCATGGCACGGCCTAAAAAGAAAAAAAAAAAAGTCTAATAAACTAGTTTTTCAGCAAGCTCTGGGAGCTGGTGATGGACAGGGAAGTCTGGCATGCTACAGTCCATGGGATCACAAATAGTCAGACATGACTGAACGACTGAACTGAACTACTTTTAAATGCTGTTAAAAGAAAAGATAAGAAAGAAAGAAAAAGGGGGAAACCCAGCTGCCCAGATGGCTCACTCTACGTTAGGTTGACTCACAGCTCTTGGAAGATGGGGACACGCGAACACAAACAGTAAAANTTCTGGCACTTTTTCAGGAAGCCCTTATTCTCAACATGAGAAAAAGAGTTCTTTTCCTCCAAGATCTTTAGCTGACAATCATTTTGTTCATCCTACGTGTGCTGATAATTTCCTTTTTCCAATTCTTTTTGCTCAGAAAGCCTGTGTTCAGCATAGTTTGGGAGTCTACACTTCTTCCAGTGAAAACTCCTTGGACATGGGGTTTTGTCCCTTTGCCATGTGTGTCCCCTCAAATTCTACTCCAAATCCCCTTCTTTTGTAGCCTGAAAAGGGATGCTTTGTGAGCATGGTGTGAAACAGCTTCTGTCCTTACTGGGGTCTCAAATGCTGAATTCACCTTCACTTCCCCTTAAACACAAGGAACTAAGACCAAGGTTTTGTTTTTATTTTGTTTTTAAGACCAAAGCTTTTAAACAAACATTCCCAGAAAAGGGAGCCCAGCTTGAGCCAGATGCTCCTCTCAGGTGGCTACCATCTCAGCAAACATCTTTAGCTGTGGACTGGCATAATGAATGGTGCCTTGAAGTCCAGTCACCTTGGCCAGGGAGCCAGGCCCTCACAGCAACAATAGCTGCAGTGAGGTGCAAGGAGGATGCCTCTTGGAGAAAAGGAAAAGAAGGATAAGTGCCCAATTTCAGGATAGTGAGTTCTCCTTGATAATGAAGGCTTTTGAAGCACCTACTCCCCCTCTAGCTCAGGTTGGACTCAGATCTTGGAGGTCCATAAGAAAACTGTGTTCCAGGGCTGAGCCTGCCAGTTGTAACAGGCAGACAACACAGGGAGTGAGGAGAGGAGAGGGGAATGAAGGGGTTCCACAGGAAAGGTAATCTTATAACCCAGCTTTCTTTCTTTAGGAAAGGAAACACCTGAGAAGAGGCAGAGGCCAGGCTAGGACCTGGGCCCACGGGATCTCTCTGCATGCTTCTCCTCCCACGATCTCAGGAGCCTGCTGGACCACAACCACTGAGCTAAGTTAGCAACTTCCCATTCCAGACTTGAGAAGAAGACAGAACTCCTTTCCCATCCATCTATCCATCCAGGCACCCAGTCAGTTACATGTGCTGGAGGTGCAAAGATGAGCATGACACCAGCCCTGTCCTCCAAGAGCTCCTGGTCCAGCACGAGACACTGACAAGAAGCCAGAGGCAGGATCCCTGAGCTGTGTCCCAGTGGCAGGGATGCCTTGCACATAAATATACGCACTCTCGCTGTATCTCCTCTTGTGCCAGGCCAGAGCAGAGCTGATGGAGACCCCATCTGGGCATGCGTACACACACATCCTTGAGTGTATCTACACATATCTCACCACCACCAGGAGGGAAAGAAAAAATTAACCATTGGGAACAACGGTGTTGTGAGACCCCGAACCTCAGCAGGCACCAATTTCAGAGGCAACAACACCTTTAAATGCGGCAGGAATGCACTCCTACCTGAGGCAGGTATGCAGAGCTGGCCTTCCACCCTGGCTTTGCAGATTGCAAGGAGGCTGCGCAGGAAACCTCTAATCAGCCTCTGTGGTCCTTCCCGAGGCTGGGAGGAGCTTGCTCTCAAAAGCGTGGTTGTGTCTGGGCTGAAAGAACATGGTCCCAGTGGAAAGTATGAAAGCTCCCACTTCTGAGCCATGCGGCTGACACTCCTTAGCCCGGCTGTCACTTGTAACAAACCCCAGCTGGCCGCACAGCAAGGGGGGCAGGGCTGTCCAAGGCAGTGGCCGATGAGTCCCCAAGCAGACACCAGTGTTGTGTAAATACCTGCAGCAGCAGGAGGGCCAGTCAGATCACCGGGGTGGGGAAGCCTGCCAGTGTAAGACGCAGGGAACGGACTGTGGGGACCTGGGAGGGGTCAGCGCCATCTAAAGGGGCAGGGGGTCAGCCCTGATGGGTTGTTCTCTGAAGATGTGAGGACTTGAATTTTCCTGCCCTTTCAAGCATTCAAATGAAGCCAGAAATCCAGATGAATATGTGAAATCTCGGATTATGAAACATTGGCAATAAATTCGTATTTCTTTTTAATAATCTGAGAAGGAAGCAGAACACATCTATGGGTGGCTCATGCTGCCAAGATGCCCAATTTTATGACCCTGGCCTAAGTCTGTCCTCCAAGGCTCCTGGGAGCTCACGCGACCCCTTTACTTCCTCTCCTTCCCCTGAATCAGGTGTCGCCCCATTAAATGGGTGACAGTCTACACTGGCCCATTGGGCCCGGGACTTATCAGTGGGACTGGGTCGTTTGGCAGAGTTCAAGGACTTTGCTCCGAACGTGTGATATCAGGGGCTTGCTTCTGGGAGGAGCCCCAAGACACCCCCTACAGAGTGGCCAGATACTCAATACAACATTCCACAACCTCTCTGGGGAGCAGGCTTTGCAGGAGGGTTCGTTTCAATGTGACCAATTTCTACTTGCAGCTTCCCCATGGAAGGAGGCAGAGTTACCCCATGGTTGTAAGGGAATCACCTCTTCACAGATAATGTGTGAGCTGGGTGACTTAAATTTTAGCTTTTTGTCAGCAGTTGCTTCTATCAGATTTTATTCTTTTTATATATTATATATTTATGTATATTTACAAATATACATAATTTAGAAATCTACTTATTGTATATATATATATATATATATACATACATATATTTTGTCTCCTTCCTTGCTACAGATTGAGCCCAATGCAAAACTGAAAATATCACATTTCAACAAATGGGTTTTTCTGTATTGAAATACGATAGCTGAGGCTCAGTGGGAATCAATTTGCTCTCAAGTTCCCCGATTCTGGGCCCTCTGATTTCAACAAGGAAAGCAGGGGGCTCCAGGTGTCCCCACTCAGGGGCTGCCACTGAAGGCTCTACCGAATCTTCACAAAAGGGGGACATCGAACAGATCCTTTTTCTCTTCTCTTGTGTGTAACCGTGTGGGTGCATATCCTTGAGTGTTTGCGTCTCGTGTATTTAAAAATCCTATTTAAGAATGCAAAGGTCCATACAGTGTCATTAAAACAAATGAGTATAACCCTTTGGTCATCTAGGTGAAAGCATTTTGTTGGTTTTTTTTTTTTTTTTTCAAATTGCTATTGCTATATATAAATGTAACATATAGCAATAACCGTAGAAAGATACTGTGCCCTTGTGTATGGATAATTAAAATAGGAACATCTCCGGACTAAATTAAAATGTGTAAAAACCAAATCCTTATAGCATCCATGAAATTACAGAAGCTACAAGTGAATCACTAGCCCAGAGACGAAGCATTTCTCTCATTACTTCAAGAATCTCTTCCATGATCACAGTTTTACATTTTCACAAATCTACATGGTTCTTTTTATGTCACTAAATATCTCACCTCACTTTTACTGCCCTCTTTCTATATATGCTAGTTAGTAACAGCATGCAAACACTCTCCAATCATTTAACAGAAACCAATACTTTAAGTGCTTTTGATGACACAATGACTACACATTATGAACTAAAAATTTAAATAGGATAGATGGAGATAAATCATATCTTTATGAACATAAAGAGAAAAAAAAAACACTGGTGTGTTTCAGTTTCAGAAAATCACACCCCATAGGTCATACTCTATGAATTAAAAGGGTCTGAATACCTGAGGACCTGTACACAGATTTTTCACCTTAACCTGTGACCTACACAATCTGAGTGATTTCCCCCGACGGAGAGCTCCTGGTATGCCCTTTCCTCCTCTGTACTCTGAGCATAAGAGGTGTTATTACCCATAACTTTTTATTTAAAGGAATTGTGCAGCTGGGAAAATGAATGAATTTAATTATCAATGCAGTGTGAAAAAAATCATTAGAGCAAGGGCCTGGAACACCACATATTAAAAATAAACAAAGGCTATTAAAAAACAGTTCCCAAAAAGAATGTCAGTTTTTCTTCAATTCTTAAAAGGTAAATACCAAAAAGAAAACCATATGTAAACATCCATAGTTACAGAAGAAATTACTCTTTAAGAAAATGGTAAATGACTGACTGGATCATTTAACTTTAAATCTATACTTTATGTGGCAGTATGGGAAGGTCATTTGATTGCTATGCATAGAAAAATGAGAATTCTAATATGTTCTCAAAGTTTCACCTTCATAAGACAAAATTTTCATTATAAAATTTTATTTAATGGTGAGCACACGGAACTTCTGGCTCGGCTGTCCATGATGACACTTTCATAACCAGACAGCAAGCTTGCCTTAGCCTTTTCAAAGACAGTAGAATTACATCTTTTAAGCAAATTATTTTAAAAAAACAACTCTTTATTAATATTTCCTCACAACTGGAGGGTGAAAGCGCTAAGTGTGGGGGATAAATACTAAGCAAAGTTGCCTCAAAAGGCATCTCTGGTTGGAAAAGGCTACAGAGAAGCACGCTTTGCAGACAAGCAGGGATGCTGAACCACTTGAGGGATGTGCAGGGCTTCTTGTTGGGACCCAACAGGACCTGTAGCTGCACAGACTCCCATGGGATATTTACAGAGCGCCACTTACAGCTCTGATGAGGTGAGGCTCAGGCAAGATGGATGGGGGCTCAGCCATTTTACACCAGGAGAAGCCATGTGATGACAGAGATCGTGGCCCCCAGAGGTCTACCTCCAGAGCCCAGTTAAACAGAGAACAGGAGACGGATTCAGGAATAACGGAAGGAAGGGCATACGATTCCACCTAGGAGGGAAGAGCAGGGGGACTTTGCCTCCATCAACTCAAGGAACCTCACTGACTCACGTGACCCTGAGACCCGGAACACCGACTAGGGTCAGAGATGCTGAAGAAAACCAGGAAGATGCAGATTGCAAAGTGTGAAAAAAATCATTAGAGCAAGGGCCTGGAACACCACATATTAAAAATAAACAAAGGCTATTAAAAAACAGTTCCCAAAAAGAATGTCAGTTTTTCTTCAATTCTTAAAAGGTAAATACCAAAAAGAAAACCATATGTAAACATCCATAGTTACAGAAGAAATTACTCTTTAAGAAAATGGTAAATGACTGACTGGATCATTTAACTTTAAATCTATACTTTATGTGGCAGTATGGGAAGGTCATTTGATTGCTATGCATAGAAAAATGAGAATTCTAATATGTTCTCAAAGTTTCACCTTCATAAGACAAAATTTTCATTATAAAATTTTATTTAATGGTGAGCACACGGAACTTCTGGCTCGGCTGTCCATGATGACACTTTCATAACCAGACAGCAAGCTTGCCTTAGCCTTTTCAAAGACAGTAGAATTACATCTTTTAAGCAAATTATTTTAAAAAAACAACTCTTTATTAATATTTCCTCACAACTGGAGGGTGAAAGCGCTAAGTGTGGGGGATAAATACTAAGCAAAGTTGCCTCAAAAGGCATCTCTGGTTGGAAAAGGCTACAGAGAAGCACGCTTTGCAGACAAGCAGGGATGCTGAACCACTTGAGGGATGTGCAGGGCTTCTTGTTGGGACCCAACAGGACCTGTAGCTGCACAGACTCCCATGGGATATTTACAGAGCGCCACTTACAGCTCTGATGAGGTGAGGCTCAGGCAAGATGGATGGGGGCTCAGCCATTTTACACCAGGAGAAGCCATGTGATGACAGAGATCGTGGCCCCCAGAGGTCTACCTCCAGAGCCCAGTTAAACAGAGAACAGGAGACGGATTCAGGAATAACGGAAGGAAGGGCATACGATTCCACCTAGGAGGGAAGAGCAGGGGGACTTTGCCTCCATCAACTCAAGGAACCTCACTGACTCACGTGACCCTGAGACCCGGAACACCGACTAGGGTCAGAGATGCTGAAGAAAACCAGGAAGATGCAGATTGCAACAATGGAGGGTCCAGCCTACGGCAGAGGAGGAATGGCCCTGGGGGAGCTATATGCCCGGAGCTGTGTTCAAGACACCTGGTGGAGCAGAGCTGCCTTCCTGTAGCCAGGAGGCGGATGTAAAGGCAGAAACTCACATCGGACAGTGGTCACCAACCACATCGGTCAGTGGTCCACACCCTCCTGGTCACTTTGACCCAAAGCTTTGGTTTGTATGTGTTTCACACGTGGCTCCTATTTACACCCCTCCTCTCCACTGGGATTCCCTCTGGAAGATTCTAGGAGGGAGTCCAGAGGGGCTTAGCTGGTTCTTCCCAGCACCACTCCGCTTGGAGCCCTGCCAGGATCAGTCTCCAGTGGTCCCCACCAGAACCTTGCCCAGCCCCCCGGCCAGTCCCCTCCCCCAGCCTCCGCGGTGCCATCTGTAAAGCCAGGGCATTGAGCAAACACACGGGAAGGTAGCTGGGGTCCTGAGTGCCTGTACATGTTTGAGATCTCAGTCAGATCTCTCAAGAGCTAGAGAAGAGCTCTTTGAAAACCCAATGGGAGCAATGGGCTTTCTCCCCCAGGGGGAAAAGAAAAGTTGGAATATTGCACACAATTTCAAGAGATCCATGGACCATCCCAAAACTCATGCATGGACCCCAGGCTGAGCCCCTGAACTGGCTCAAAGGGAACCCTCTCATCAACATGAGTTTTCATATCAAGGAAACTGAGGTTCCAGAGAAGAGGACCAAGTGTCCCAAAGTCCCCCGAAAGCTGGTGTCCACACTGGGGTGAGAACGGTTTCCTCTGCACCCTCTCCCCTCTCAGGCAGTCTCCTGAGCCCCCAGTTTGCTATCTGGACACCACCATCCTTCCTAGGCCAGAGCACATTTCTCAGCAAGGGCAGAGACGTGGGTGGGTGGGGGGAATGGAAGAGGTGGGACACGGAGCCAGAAAAAAGCGCCAGTTCCCCAGATGCCATTGTCATCCAGCGAGTCCCAGGTTGTCACTGCGGGGAAGGGGGGGCATGAAGGGATCACCTGTGCCTCCCTAGCAGAACAGAGGCCCTAAGTTGTCTCCAAAAGCACATTTGCTATCTTTAAAAAAAAAAAAATGTGGAGGAGGAGGAGGAGGAAAGGATGCTCAGTCTAGATAAATTCAGAATGATTTGAATACATTATTGTAGTTAAGTTTAGTACATAAAGTACTGGGGATGGCTCTGCGGCGCATTTCAATGAAGCCCAAAATAATGAGGCTCTGGCGGGCCGTTGCCGCTTCGTCAGAGCGATTCTCCCCTAATAAGTGAGAAGGAGGTGTCCACGGCCCCCTGCCCCTGAATTGTCCTCATGGGATTGGACCCAGCCTCAGAGGGACGGCAAACTTCTAACGGGTGTGAGAGGAGAGATTGAACACCTGGAGTGAAGGGCGAGCCACGGAGGTCATTTCCAGACCTGAAGCAGCAGCCAGTCTGTCCCCGAAACCTTCCAGGGATCCAGGGTGGCCGGCACGCCGGAGGGGGAGGGCGGTCACCAAGGCTTCTTCCAGCTTTTCCTTCTCGCCCTTTGCCCCATCCTAGCCTATGGCACCCACAGAAAATGGAAGAGTGGCATCAACTAAGGGGCTAAGGAGTTCCTTCCAGGACTTTTCAGAGGGAGGGGCTTAGGAGAGAAGGAAGGATTGGAGAAGAGGGGGAAGAAGGCTAAAACAGAGAGACAGTCTCCCAGCTGAGCCTCCTCCTTCCTTGAGTCAAGAGACACGAGGTGGGATTTTCTCCAGCATTGCTGGGCTCAAACAGCTGAATCTGCCAGCGTTAAAGGAGAAAAGACTGACTCCACTGCCACCCAATGAGCCACATGTTCCAGGAAACATCCCAGGAGTCAACATCCGGGGACAGGAAGGAGGGGAAGGGTAGAGAAAGAATGCTTGAAAGACTGGTGACCATCTGTGAGGACTCTTCCCAGACCCTGCTTGCGACCATTCCATACTCAGAAAGCTGGAGCAGAAAGAGCCCGTGAAGGCACCAGGACCACCCCACCCCTCCACCCAGGGCAGAACAAGCTTTCCTGTCCAATCTGACCCCCCACCAGGGAAGCGCCCAGCTTCCCGTAGGTGAGCCTAGCAGATGCTACAAGCTTGCAAATAAGGGGTGAAAGTTACTAGCCTCTGTATAAATGGAAACCCACAGACTGTGAGCCAACCACACACTGAGAAAATATAAATAGTTAAATGGGTAGAATCAGCCTCCTTTTCTGTTCTCTGGATATAACTTGCTCCTGGACTTCTGTGAATAGTTAACTGAAAAGCTGTTGGGGTGGACATCTGTTGTTTTTGCCTGCCCAGCCTCTTTCCTCCTTTTACTGGAAATAGCATCCTGATTTTCCTTGAGGAATCACTCCTCCCCCATGCTCGATCCATGTGGTCTTGGGTGGAGCTGAACCCACCCGCAGCTCCGGGGATAGACAGGTGACCCAGACTGAGACAATGAGGACATCACAACCCACTGGCCACCGTGACTGGCGCAGAGGTGGGTGTAGGACATAATCAGGACCAGACTGACTCAGTAACAGGTGTTTGTACAAAGAGAGAATCTTTTCCCTACAATTCCTGAGAGGATAGATTGCTGGAAGCCATTCTCACCACTACAAAGAGAGTCCAAACTGCCTGAAAACGGAATCAAGGCAGAAGAAATCAAAGCTGAACCCTGCCAACAGTGTTCTTACCCCTGGATCCAACCACACCTGAAGCCTGCCTTTTCAGTCACATGAGCTAAAATAATCTATGGTTTGACAAGCTCATGTGACTTGGGCTCTTCCGAAAGCGTCCTGACTAAGGTTGTTATTCATTGATGGACTAATGGGTATATAACATTTCCTATGAAATCACAGGAATGATGAGAGGCTGAAGGCTCTCCACTCCCAGGGAACAAAATGCCTAGCAGGTTCCCAGGGACTTCAAAAAAAAGCACCTGCTGGCCCAGTTGCATTTTGGGAGACACTGTGACTGAAGGACTCCTTCCCTGGGAATCTATCACGCTGTGAAGTATTCACAGTTTTAAAATTACTCATCAAGAGCTAGGTTTTTTTGTTTTTTTTTTCCACTCTGCTACCTTAGTTACTGATTATTTCCAGATCCATCAGATATACAAACTCTTGTTTTTAAAATGCAATCAGCACACCCACACACCCATCTATAGATAGTAAGGAACAGGTAGCTGAAGGTCCTAGAACATAATGTCATCACACAGGATGAAACGGATAGCATTACAAATGTATACTCAGCAGGAAAATACTATTTAGCTGGTAATTCAAGCTGGGGATGAACAATCAGTTCATTTTGAATAATGAACCAAGAAAGCACTGCCATTTAGAAAACTTGGGGTCCATGCTTCTCTTGGAAAGCCTGGTATGGCTGTGTCACTCTGATGCAGAAGGTCACCGTCCCTTCCAGAGGCCCCAGGCCACGGTCCTCAGCCAGCAGGCTGGCTGGTTGAAGACCACCCAGGCCGACTTCTAGAACTCTGCGTTTTCATCCGACTCCAGGTCTCTGGGAGGCCATATGAGGTTTCTCATTTCAGCAGCTCTGCAGGACAAATGGTGCATAGCTCTGTGGTCTCCGGACACGTTTAAAAGCCCCATTTACTGGTTTCTTCTCTGTGCATCAGGTTCCCTCACCGACCTGCTCATGGCCAGGATCTGCAGGGTCCTTATGGGGCGGGGTCCTTCCAATTTTTCGTGACATGGCTCCAAAAACTGCTTGGGTAATGATGCTTTTAAGATAGGACCAGCTACTTGAAGCATATACCATAGGAGCATCAGCACAGGAAAGTATCTTAGAAAGAGGAACTCACATAACACCGCTTCACAGCTGACTTGGACCCAATTTTGGAGAAAGTTGCTCCCTTTGTTAGTGTGACCACCATGTGACGTGTGTGGCCTACACTTTGATTTCCTTTTCAGATGTGGAAATAAACAGACACTCCTGCCCGCCTGGCCGAGTCAGGAGCTTTGTCAGGCAAGGGGCCTGCAGCCTCCCTTGTGGTTGTCCTATCTCTTGAGCCAGTAGCCAGAGATCTCATCCCAGACCCAGGACCTTAGCCTGCCAGACCAGGGGTCTGAAAAATCCACACATTCTGGACTTTGCTTTGGGCTGAAGCCTTGCCCCCTCCAAAGGATTCTCAGCCTCCATAAGAAGCTTCCGAACTTTATTCTCATGAAACACTGACCTAATCTTTGCATGGAGACTGCTATTTACATTAAAATTGGTCACATAATGAAAAAAAAAAAAAAAGTAGTTCATTAATATGCTAAGAAGTGCTAATTTGAACATTGCCGAAAAGCAATTGCAAATTCCATTTTGCAACTTGCAAATGTGATGCAGTGCAAATTAAGGCTGATGGACTCATCTTCAGACATTCAAGCTTCATCCGGATACGTCCTTAGCATCCAGGTCTCAGCTGCATCCACTGGCTTCAAGACCCAAAAGGGTGACTTCTCCTTCATTTGGGAAGAAAGAGCATGCTTCCAGCAATGGGAGGGTTCCACTATAAGCCATTTCTACAACGACATCTGGTGAGTCCAAGTTAGGGCATCATGAGGGGTGCTGCTGAAATGACCTGTAATGAAAGAACAGAATAACTCCCAATCTTCATCAACACAAATCTTCTGTAAGATGGAGCCATACCAGATTCGCAACTTCCAGCTGGATCCCAGCCTCCAGCTCTCTTCCGACAGGTGATCTGTGATGCCCCGTTGACCCAAACTGGCTTGAGAAGTAGCCTGAGATGCCCTCTCTCTGCCAAGGAAACCTATGGGGGTCAGAGCCAGATTGGCAAGTATCAGCCATTGTCCTCCCAGGGGAGCACCAGGGAAATCAATCCCTGAGGACTATGTCGCACTCGGCAGTTCCTTCCATCGTCCTGCCAACCTCCCTGCTGTCCACACCCGCAGTGGAATCAGAACTTACATGGAGTGAGGTTCCCAAGTCAGCACATACAGGGACATCTGTGTGGGCCTCGGAAGACCCTTAAGACAGCATAGCATTGGACACCAACATCCTTCTCCTGGTAAGTGCAGCATATTCACTTTCCCCATCTTTGATCAGTTATTCCTTCTCCTGTCGAATACCAGATGAGGTGGTTGGCTGGCTTTGGGGGCCATGCTATATTTTTGGAGTGTGTTATCTACAAATATATAAAAACTCATCAAACACAGCAAGTTATTCCAGCTCTGAGAGGGACGGTCAGGGACCCCAATACTCATTGCCAAGGCTTGCCACCTTGGCAGGGTCAGCACAGGCAGAAGCCCCTTGTCATTGCCCCACTCCAGGTGGTTTCCCTGGAGGATGAGCATCCCCACCCGCTGTCCCTTCAAGTCAGGAGCATTTAGTCCTGACCCCATCCTCAGCTAGGCCTCAACTAGACTTTGCTCCCTTGACTCCCTGCCCACTGCTTCTCAAAAGGATGCCCGCCAAACAGAAGGATGAAGTAAAGAGATGAAGGGACCTGGGTAAGGCAAGAGCAGAAATGTTAGTACAGAGCCAGAAATAAGCTTAATACGGAGTCATGTGAACATGCAACGCCAAGAGGGACATGAAAAACAGCTTCCTCGGAGGCAGAGCAAACAGCGAACCAAGAGGCGTGAAGAACTCTGTTCAGAAAACCGAAAAGGCTTTTCTGCAGCTGAGGGCTAAGAGAAGTTTCTCTGGTGGGTCCCTTCTAAGGGAATGGACACTGAAGTGGAACCCAGAAACCAAGCATTTGGCAGGTCAGCTCCTGAAATGTGGCTCAGTAAACGCCCACAACAATCTGAAAAGGCCGTTTTCCCAGGTTCTTCCCTATCGCTGAGACACAGTCAGACCTGAATGTGTGTACAGGTCTGACTGTGTCACTCAGTCGTGTTCGACTCTTTGTGACCCCATGGACTGTAGCCCGCCAGGCTCCTCTGTCCATGGGATACTCCCAGCAAGAATGCTGGAATGGGTAGCCATTCCCTTCTCCAGGAGATCATCCTGACCCAGGGACTGAACCTGGGTCTCCTGCATTGCAGGCAGATTCTTTACCATCTGAGCCGCCAGGGAAGCCTTAGTGAGACCTGTGCTTAGCTCCAAAGTGTCTGTTTGCAGAGGATTTTCTACTCTAAGATGGACACGAAAGGGAGATGACAGAGATCCGTCCCACACGCACCTCACTATGGCTTCTGGGCCCCCCATGCTTGTCCAGCATGTTGGTGCAGTGACACCTGCTTGCCCCTCACACCAGCCACCCGGGAAGGCTCGGGGGGAGCTTGGGCAAACTGATGCTTTCTCATCACCCAGGTTTCCTCCCAAATGTGCTCTGCTCTGTGACAAGTCTGCTCAAGCTAATGGTGCCTTCCTAGCGCCTACCACCATCTGGAACTCCTTCCCAACTACTAGAATGTAAACGCCATGCAGGCAAGAACTTATCTTACTCAAGCTAAATTCCAAGCACGAGGAATTTTGCCTGGTGCATGACAGATATTTAATAAATACTTGTGAAATAAATGAACTGTCTAACACACCCTTCTATATAGCATGTTCTATGGGCCAGGCACCGCTAAGCCCTTTTGAAAAATAATAACTCTTTCTCCCTCAGAGTAGCTCTCATACGTAAGTTTTATCACTAACCCATTTCACAGATGAGGAAACTGAGGCACAGAGAGGTTTAAGTCATTTGTCTGGGGTCATACCGTTAGTTGGGGATAGGACCTAGAGATCCAGCTCCAGAGTCAGAGCCCCTGATTCCACAGCCAATATGTGGTGGGGCAGGATGCCTGGCTCACGGCCAGCAGTTTTCATCCTCTTCCCTGAATTCAGAAACCTCCTTACACTCCTGCCCCTCATCCAGAGTTGCTGGGCATACTGATTTCAGAGATAAGTAGTCTAATCCATTTAAAATCTTTTTCTTTAACGTTGTTGATTTTAGCTGAAATGCAGAGTGCAGCACAGAGGAACCCAGACGGCATCCACTGGAGAGTCTGGGATTAGTTCATTAATAGGTTCGGCTGCTGCCCATGAGGCAGCATAACATTAGGAGCTAACTGCTTCCGACCACGCGCCACTTAGAACCGCACATTTGCAAATCAGCTCGAGATGCAGATCACCGTGAGAGATGGCAGTGTGAAAAAAAGGCATTTTTCATTTGTTCTCCTGGTAATAGCTATTATGGAATACGGTTGGTGTAGACAATGCAAAAAAGTAGTTTTTCCCATTTGTTTTCTGAACCAGCCAACATACCCCGTTCATACAGCACGACTCTGTGGGCAGCTGTGGGCATCTCAAACAGAAATCCTCCGGGAAGCAGTCTGGACCTGGGCAAACCAGACACGCCTGGCCTGGTCCCGATATGCCTAGGTCCGGTGCTGAAAACACTGACAGCTCCTGCAGAACCCAGGAGAGGAGAATACACGCTCTGGGGAGGCAGCATCCTCTCCGCAAGGGAAGACCCCAGCTGAAGCCTGCACAGCGGCCTGGCCCCTTGTCCCAGAGACGCATGCTCTGGTGTGACCGTTTCATGTCTGCCATTGAACAAACTCCACCCGCCACTCCGTGCATCATCTCCATCCTCACAAGATGCCCTCTCTCTTCTTCGTTGCTCTGAGTATCCCTGTGCTTTCTTTGCCTCTGAGTTTCTGCTGCTTCTGAGCTCCAACTTTCTTGTGACTCCACCCTCCATGACCTCCCAAGGCCCCATTCACCTTCCAGCTTCCTTGATGCATTCAGCTTCAAGTGTGGTCTCCCACACTGAGAGCAAGCACTGCCTGGAAAAACAGCCAGAGAAACCAAGAAACTATCCTCTTCTCACTTCCCCTTCCCAACTCTTTCCTCTGCAAAGAAGTATCCATGGGGTGTCAGGTCTCCTAGCATCCAGGAAGGCCAAGGAAAACAGTACCCCTGGTCCTCCTCGAGCAAAGTTTAGTTTATTTGGCTTGTAGGAAATCGGAGCCAAAAAGTAAAAATTATTTAGGAGAGACCCTGCCTGAATGGAGCTATCATTTGAGAAAAGTGGGCTGGCCCATTGCACTTACTGATGGAACTACCTGTCTATTGGGAAAGGTGGAAAACACTGTTGCAAGAAAATATCTTGGCTCCAAGAAAGGCCAGCTTATGTTAATGCAGGAAGCCCAGTTTTTAGACTATTATCTTTTTCACTGTTAAGTAACACGTTGAACTTCTGGGTTTATGCATCAGTCACACAACTTTGACTAATGTGAGTCTATGCCTAAGACAGAGCCACTTTCAGAATCTGAATAAACTCCAGTTCCTGGATTGTGAAGTTAGAATCAAACTCAAGCTGTGATAGACTGCTAGCTAACAAAGACTACTCTGCAGCGGCGACCTTGATGGTCTCCCTCCCTGCTCCAGGCCCTAGAAAAACTCATCCTGCAAAGGAGAAAGCACACAAGCTAAAGCAAGCGATTCTTAACCTCGGCTACTGAGTGGAGTCAGCTAGACCTTACCCCAGATACTCTAACCTAATTGGCCAGGCCTGCCCCGTGGGCACTGCCCACCTCTTGGTTCTGTTGTGCAGTGAAAACCCCTGACTAGAGCTTGGAAGCCCTCAGGTCCATCTTATCTACCAGCGAAGTGTAAAAGGAGGGACAACCCACTGCAATTCTGAGCAGAAGCCTCTAGAGACGGAGGAAAACTCCCACCAAGGGCATAACTCACCTTGTCCTCCTCCACCGCTTCCTCACCGAGTCCTGCCACAGTGGCATTCCCCAAGAGTCAGGTGTCTGCGCCGGCTGATAAGAGAGCTCTGGCTAAAGTTTGGAACTGCCTCTGGATGCGAGTTAAACCTATAATTAGAATTCACTGCCACTCCAATAGTAGAGGACTGACCCACAGCCCAGGACCTCCAGTGGCACCTGCTTCAGGCCAGTGACTGAAAACCTCAGTGGACAGATTTGCCACACCTTACAGCCGTCTCCTGGTGGACTGTCCCCTCTGATGTCCAATGAGGAGGAACTGAGTTATGGCCTCGGATGCCAGAGAAGTCACGGGGCAGGGGTACGGGGGTGCGGTGGAAATGGCAATTATGCATGGATCTGGGTGGGCCACTGGGGACAAGGCAACATGGGAAGACAGCTGATCTCCCCTTAGTTCTTCAAGTCTCCTTCCAGAAACCCATCCCAGTGCCCGCTCTGGTAGAGAAACAGCTGCCATGCTCAAAACAGCACAGGGGCGTGAGCTTCACTGAGAACCACCCCTGTAATGGCAGGGCCAAGACAGCACCGTCAGCCTTCACATTCACAAGTAACACATATGCTCAAATTAAAAATGCATTTGCCCCACTCACTGTACCTCTGTTATGTATCATAACATGTCAATACACATTCCACTTGCCTTTCGCTTATTATTTACTTTCTGTTCTCCTGTTGGTCAGCAGAGGAAATAATAACCATCTTCCTATGTATGTATCTCAATATCACTAATATTCTTTAAATTTTAGAGATTTTCCTTTAAGATTGAATGAAGGCTATCGCCTCTGGCAGAGGACGCAATTGAAATTTTGCGAATTATATGCCTAGTTTGCTATTTACCAAGCTAAATATCTAAGATAGAATATTTAAGAATATTTTGTGACCACTCAAAAGTTCTTAACAATATGGTGAGAAGAAGTGTGGAGCCGATACCATGCTTGGAATCAGGAGACTCTGGTTTGAGTCCCAGCTCGTGCACGAAGCTGTTCTGTGACTCTGGCTATTAGCATCTCCCTAGTTTTCCGTGTCCTCATGAACTGGGAACACCCTTACCTGGCCCACCCACCTCATGGTGGTATTAGGAGCATCACCAGGTGCCCTACGAGGTGAGAGGCTGCAGGAAGCAGGGAGCGAGCAGCAGGAAACCCGTCACCACAGATGGGGCCACAGAGAGAGAGAAGAGAGAAGAGTGTGGGCTCAGTGAAGGGAGAAAACTAGGAACAGTGGGCTCCCAGAGGGACCAGGGCGTCCCCAGAGCACAGTATGCACTGGAACTTCAGAGGAAGGACCCCCTAACAAGAGCTTAAATTGGGGATTCCCCAAAGCCAGGCGTCTGAGACAGCATGCCCACCTCATTCTCCCCCTGCCTATGGTTTTCTCTGTGGCTCACAATGGCCAAGTCCAGATGGAACCAGCCAGCATGGATCACCCACATGACCAACCTCCAGGGGCAGAGGGAAGGGTAGAGAAGGCTGGTAATGAATGGGGTAGGGGTCATAACCAGCAAAGAGGCTTACGCACAGTCCAAATCTCCATTCAAACCCAGGTATAAAAGCCATGGCACTTTGCTGCAAAGGATTTTTAAAATGCCTCAGAATTCAGCTCCCCTCAACTAACAAAGACCCTCCTTGATGCTGAGTCGAAAGGGACATGTAGTTCTAATCGGGGTAGCGATGAATCGACTCTGCCTTAAGAAAGTTCAGTACCCAAGAAGGCAAAATTTAGCATAGAATCAAGAAAGGTTCTTCACCTTCAAAGTGCTCGCCTAGTGCAAGGATCCCTCCCAGGGCTCATTAAGCAGCAGGCCCCATCCCCTTCACTCACACACACATGCACACACAGGCACACACTGTCAGAGGCTGGCAGGGGCTGCAGGAGGGGGAGCCAGGAGGGCTGCAGGTGAGGGAGGGAGCTTGCCCACGGGTCAGTCAGCGGCCGCAGCCGGCACCCTGTACCTGCTTACTCTCTGACACTGTGGTGTCAGTGGAGAAATAGGACATCTGGCACCGTTTTGCAGTGTGCGTACCTGTCTGGTCTCTGACATTTCACTGTCAGAGGAGAAATATGACATCTGGAGCAGGTTTTACAGCACCATAAGCAACCAGGGTGCACCCGAATGCTTGTTTTTGTCCTGGAAGTCCTCAGTAAACGCCCCGGTCATATCTTGGAATTTCATCATAGGAGAATATCATGATGTAGTAACTGGGTGGATCTCAGAGGGTCAATGCGATCCCAGCTTCTGTTTGGCAGATAAGGAAATTGAGAGGCAAAGAGCAGATGTGACTTGCTCAAGACCACAGACACAGAGCAAGTCAGGGACGAAAGAATCCAGGCTTCCCTGGCTCCTATCCCCCTATGTCCACCCCTCAGTGAGTGAAGTCCATGTGAAGATACCCGAGGATGGGGTCTCTGTTAGGATATAAAGAGGACAAGAGTACAGGGTCTCAAATTGAACCGCTTGAGTTCAAACCTCTGCTCCATTTGGCTGAGTTTGAGAAAGATATTTCATCTCTTTTTAGGCCTCACTTGTTTCCTCTGTAAAATGGGTATGAAAAACATATACCCACTTTAGCAAATCATTAAAAGGATGAGATGGGTCATATAAAGTGCTTAGTACATAATGAGCAATAAGAAAAAATGCCCAGTTTTGCCTGTTCATCAGAATACCAACATTAATGATGAGCATTTTCTCAGCCAAACCGAACATCCCAGGCATGAGACCCAACGTGATTCAAGAACTCAGTGAATCAGCGGAAAGCAAAGCTCTTTCCATTCTCTCATGAAAAGTGAAAGTGCATTCTGGTACTGCCCTGGGGGTGTGGAAACCAGGCCTGCGGGGGCAGGATGGAGAGAGGAGTATGACAGGCTGCTCCAGCCACAGACCTGCCTGGGAAACTGGTCTGTCCGTGTGTCACTAGCATCCAGGAGGCTGAAAAGGTGTAACATTGACTTTTTTGTCATTTTATTTTATTTTATATCGGAATATAGTTGATTAAAAACATTGTGTTAGTCTCAGATGTACAGCAAAGTGATTCAGTTATACATATACATATATCCATATCTATTCTTTTTCAAATCCTTTTCCCAGTTAGGTTATTACAGAATATTGAGCAGAAGTTCCCTGTGCTATACAGTAGGTTGTTAGTTATCAGACTCACAGACTTAGCGAACAAGCTTATGTTTACCATGATGGGGGGCGGGAAGGGATAGACTGAGACTTTGGGATTAACATGTATACACACGTTGGCTGTAAATACCAAAACTACGAGACTTGTAGTTCTCACCGCCTTGACTCTGGATCCTGGTCCTCTCCTTCTGCCCTCTGCCAGGCGCCTCCTTTATTCCTGGGAGTCTTCAAAGGGAGCTTCTGAAACACAGATTGCTTCATCCACCTACTGTGGACACCATCCCGCACTGCCATGCTCTACCCTCTTCAATGCCCCTGCCCCTCTGTTTCCATAGTAACTGCCTGGTGCTACCTCTCCAGACCTCCAGGGGGCGCTAGACCAGTACTCGTGATAGTGCTGAGGGAGGGAGGAGACTAGGTCTTCAGCCTTTCCCTCTCACCCAGGTCCTTCGGTGTCTCCCTGTCATTCCTTATCTTCAGTAACTCTCAAGGTCATCCCCCACCCCTCCTGTCCTTTGGTTCCTCCCCCCCACCCAAAGGGCTCCCCTCTGGGTCCTCCACTATCAGTACACTTTGGGATCTATGCCCAGCTACCCGGAATTGATGAATCAGAGTAAGGCATCCCAATACCTACTGAGGCCATGGTTAGGGGCCCCCCTGGCCACAGGACATGAAATTTAACAATTAAAGAAAAATAAAATAAAATTGCTATTGTTTCTGGATGAAATATCCGGATAATCACAGGAAAGGAGATCTTAAAGCCATAATCATAATCATCTGCGGTCTTTGTTTATGTAGACCTGGCTTAAGGCTTAAATTTAAACCCACAGTGATGCTAAAAACTCCACAAATAGCTCATTTCCCAGCAAAACTGCCATACAGAGAGGCAAATAATTTAAGTAGGGACAATGCTTCACCAGTATGCACATATTAAAAGTTGAAAATCACAACCCAGGGAGAGCCAACACAAGCATGCAGGAGAAACAAACTTTTGTTTCACTGCTTCCAGCTGGAAAGATCACTCCTTTCTGAAACTGTCCTCAGTCTCCTGGCCAGAGTCCTTTTTTCCCTCTGAGCTGGGGTTCCAAGGGGGTGACTGTCACAGCTGGAGTGTTGAGGTGGAAACCCTCCTTGGAGGTGCAGAGGGAGAAATTTAGAGGGAGAGAGACCCAGCCGTCAATTCACAACTGGAAATTTACAGTGAATGTGTCTCCCTCATATCAGACTGATGGATGAAGTGAGATCTCATTTCTAACCCTACGAGCCCTTTAGCACTTTCATACAACATGATTTCTGAGTGCTCCCCTCCCCCCCCCNCGTCAATTCACAACTGGAAATTTACAGTGAATGTGTCTCCCTCATATCAGACTGATGGATGAAGTGAGATCTCATTTCTAACCCTACGAGCCCTTTAGCACTTTCATACAACATGATTTCTGAGTGCTCCCCTCCCCCCCCCAGAATCAATGTATGGGTTATAGATTATTGATCACTAAGAACCCAGACCACAGCCTCTCCTTCAATGTCAGAATGAGAGCTATTGTTCTCCTTCCCAGGCTTCTAACCATGAGTCATCGTACATTTTCAGACACACAAGCAATTATTCATAGTCAAGTTATCCCACCCAAGCTTATCAAGAATTTAAACGGAAAAATATGTACATGTGCCTTCCTGTGGCAGCACTCTATAGATACATGGGGAAAGTCAGGAAAAAACGCTATTGGTCCAAGAGGAAACTTGAAACCTTTGGCTTTTAATACGCAGCAGTTTCCACGAGACTAATATCGCCATCCTGTGAACCTGCCAGCAGATAGGAGTTACCACGTTATTGTGGTCTGTTCCTGAGGACAAATAAAGTATGCCACTCTTTAGTGTTGTGTAGAGCACGCCACGCTCTAGACAGAAGTGTTTCAAGTCAACACAATATGAAAAAATTCAAAATAAAATGAAAAGTGTCTGAAAACAAACCAACATAAATATACAGCAGTCCTGTTAATTATGATTATTTATGATCCTAAGAACTGGCATCATTACTGTGGTTTCCTTTCCAAAATCTCACAAACTTGTTACTATACAGCAGTTTCGGAGTTCTATAGGCTTAAAAAGGTGGCGTGCTGGAGGCGGAAGTCATTTGGGGCCGGAACCACGTGTGTCCCGGCTGCGGAGACCGGCTTGTACACGTGCATACATGTGTGTGATGCTGACACACAGTAAAATCCTCTTGGACCTTGCAATGTCCCCTGCCCCCAACATTAAACTGCTGGTAATGCGTTACAGACGACTCTGATGAGCACCACTAATCTATTAAGCAAAGTGCTCCAATCGCCGGCAAGGGGCCTGAAGAATGATCCAGAAATCCGCCCCCTTGGGGGAAAACAGCCTAAGAACATCACCGACAACACTGAATATTTCATCAGGGATGACAGGACTTTTCTCTTCCTGGGCCCCCACCCCCACCCCCTCCATCACCCTGCCTGCCACGTTCCCCCCGCCTTTCCCCATTTTTTCTCCACTCACTTGACAACTAGTCACGGCCACATCACCGCCGTCCCGCTGTCCTTGCAAGCTGACCTCTGTAGTGTGCCGTGCCCAGTGGTCATGCTGTCCTCGTCTCTCTCCAACCACATCTGACAGGAGACGAGGCGATCACCGCAGCGGCTCCTGGCACCTGAGACGCCCTGGGACTACACAGGTGAACCTGGGAGGCCGTGTTGTCTCCGGACCAGCAACAGAGGGGAAGGCATGACACCCCAGCCAGGAGCCCACGTCCGCATATTCAAAAGTTTCACCATGCGGGTGATGAAGGCGGCCCTCCCCGCCTTCCACCACGAGGGGTGCGCGAGGCAAGGCGCGGGGGAGGGGGGTCAGGAAGCAGCACCGGCCCTGTCCTCGATCCAGGGTGAAGAAAAGCTCAGATGTAACAGGGCAGTGACGGCAAGTCCGGTGGCGGAGTCGGGGGGAAGGGGGG
>SJYX01017603.1:179424-193913 GCA_006410675.1 Oreotragus oreotragus | reverse complement strand
CCCCCGCCCCCACCCCCCGGCTGGTGGACCAGTCCCTTAAATGGGTTCAAGTGGATGGGCTGCAACGCTGAAGTCCCTGACGGGGTCATTATTGAACTGGAAGCCCCTGGGGATTTGCAGCCCCCACCTCTTGATCAAAGTCCCCCAGGCAGGTGTCCCTCCAGCCTTGGGATGAATCTCTTTCTCTTTTCTGGAGTACCCAGTGATGCAGTTGATATGATTACAGGAACCATATTATGCGAACTATGAATGCTTCTAACCACTAGGACCTCACCACGTGTGCCCAGGGCTGGCTCTAAGAGGGATGGCGGTGGGGAGTGCACAGGGGGACCCAAGACCCAGCCAAGGCACTGCACATTCAGACCTCCACCTCCTGAGGCAGGAGAGACTGGGCAAGGCCCAGGATAACCTCCGCAGGGGTAGGCATTAGGCAGAAGGCAAAGCTGCCTCCTTGTCTTGCACTTAACGAGGCCCTGAGGAACGGAAGAACGGTATCTAAAACAGAAACGGGGTAGCAGCTGAACAAGAAACTGACCATGAGACACAAAGAGAGCAAACTTATGGACAGAGCAGAGAGGGGAGGCAAGGAGCATGCCACGTATGGAAAGAGTAACAGGGAAACTTACATTACCATACGTAAAACAGCCAGCCAGCGGGAATTTGCTGTACAGGGAACTCACACCCAGGCTCTGAGACAACCTAGAGGCGGGGGCTGGGGGCTCGAGAGGGAGGGGCCATATCTATGTGTCATGTGGCTGATGTGTGATTCTGCCTGATTCACGTTGATGTTTGACACGATATTATAAAGCAATCATCCTTCAATTAAAAACAAATTTAAAAAAAAAAGAAAAGAAACTCTGACCGTGAAAACCATGGAGAAGGCACAGGTTGCTGGTGATCCTGTACCACCTTCCATGTGTGGGGCTCCACTAGTAAAGGAGACTTTGAGGGAAAACAGCTTTTAGAGCAGCGCATGTGCAACGACTTCAGGAGAAGGGAGCAGAGGCGACCAGGAGACAGGCGACCTGGTTCCATCCAGGCCACACCTCTCCTCTCCTTTCAGTGAATGTTCCAACCACGCCACACCTCTCCCTTTCTCTCAATGAATATTCCACCCCTAATCAAAAAGGCCCCACCCATTCAAAGGGCTAAAAATAAGATAAAAATAGATGAAAAAACACTTGCTCATGAGGACCTCGCCTCCCTTTTGTCTCAATAAACTGCTTCATTTTTCTTTTTGTGCCTCAGCCTCAGTGGGATTTTTCTTCTTCTTCTTCTTCTTCTTCATGTTCCTCATCCAAATTCTTCTTGGACAAGTTAAACAAGACCCTGGACTTTTGATGAAGGTTTTCCTCTATCACCCCCAGGAAGCTCATTTTGGGATGACTGTCACCAAGCAGGTGCAGAGCGGAACCGTTAGATCCTTCCCACATTTGATTTCTTATTTTTCTTTCTTTTTGCTTTGTTTTGAGGGGGTTTGTTGTTGTTCTTTAAAACTGTAGAGGCTGCAGATGCGATCTCTCTTTAAAATATTTATTTATTTGGCTGTACCAGGTCTTAGCTACAGACTCTTTAGTTGTGGCGTGTGGGATTTGGTTCCCTGACCCAGGACTGAACCTGTGCCCCCTGTATTGGGAGCCCTGAGTCTTAGCCACTGAACAACCAGGAAAGTCCCAACTGGTTGGTTTTAAAAGCGATGTTTCTGTGGTCTGTATATTTAGAGTCAGACGTAAGTTGTGCATAAGTTGTAGCTATGTGCATGTCATAAGCTCATGAAGAAAATGCGCCTGGGAAAGTTTAAAGCAGGTTTTGTCGACCCTGGTCCCATGGACTCTTTGGCTCAGGTAATTCTCTGCATTGTGCATTGAGCTGCTCTGTGCATTGTAGCTATTTAGGCAGCATCCTCAGCCTCTGCCCTCCCAACGCCGGAGGCATTCATCTCCTAGTTGTGACAATCAAAAACATCTCCAGACAATGTCAAATGTCCCTTGGGGGTGAGGTTCCAGTGGGGGCTGCCAAATAACACCATTTGAAAACCACTGTTCTAAACTTGCTAGTATTCACATGTGCAGTCAAGACTAGAACCCAGATGGTCTAGAAGCCCTTGTCCTTCCCCTGATACCCTGGGGGAAGGGCAAGGGCAGGGCTCAGCCTCCAGGTACTCACCCCCCACCCCACTCCCCTGCCGGCATCATCCCAGCCTCCACCACCCTGATGCCACTCAGAGCCCATAGCCCCGCCCCCACCACAGAAAGAGGGTTTTCCTCTGAAGGAAGTCAGCCTTCCAAGGAGCAGTGAAGGAATGAGACAAAGGCATTGATAACCCATCTGCTGTCTTTAAAGCTGAGTCGCACAGTTTCATGCAGCATGCCAGGATGACAAGGCTTAGGTGGTAACGACTTCAGGATGCAATGCCATTCTACTGCTGCTGTGGACTCCCACTCCCCACCCACGAGGTGGTGAAGGCACCTTCTGCCACACAGCCCAGTCATCAGGCCAGGAGGGGGAATTCGTCAGAGCGGGGTCCATAGGACCCTCCTTGTGCTGGGTGGCCTGGGTCCCAGAGGGGTGCCAGGAAGGTGGACCTGAGACTCACAGTATTCAGTCTAGAGCAGAGGGGAATTTCAGACTCATCTGTGAAAAAAAAAAAAAAATCCAAACCCTGGCCAAGACTTCAGCCCCAAATCTCTCACAAGGCTGTGGGAGCAGCTCCCCTACCCACACCCTGACCAGCCAGATGCCCAGGGTGGGCCAACTGCCCTGGTTCCCCCAGAGAACACTCTGCTCCCAGCCCAGAATGCCACTCATGGCTTTTCTCCCCGTGTAGGGCTGTGAGATGGATTTTTATCCCAGTTATTCAGAGCATCCTCCTGGACCGTCTGCCAGTCTGAGCTCATGGCTTTGATCAGAAGGGTGAGCTCAGAACCAAATGTGCTGGTGGAGGGAGCAGCCCACCCAGGCCTCTCAGGGGACACATTTGGACAGAGACAGCAAAGATAGGGACAAGGCAGCCAGCCACCTCCAGGCAGGGACATGAACAGGTACAAGGGCCCTGGAGCAGGGCTGAGAGTTTGTTCAAAAGTACAGAAGGACGATCCTGTAGCTGGAATAGAGACAGCTGTCCATCACATGAGAACTTGCAGGGCATGGTCAAGGGGAGATGTTTTCTTTTAAATGAATCAAAAGTCACTGTAAGGGTTTGAGCAGGTAGGAAGGATGCTCCGTTGTCAAAAAGACCACCTAGGCCCCAATAAGCAAGAAGACTCTGAGTGGGAAAAAGTAGATGCAGGGTGACTGGTGCTCAGGTTCCAGGGGAGGCGGAGAGACATGGGCATGATGGGGATGAGCTTGGAAAGTAGGGGCAGGCGGTGAGGGCTTTGCAGAGGAGAGAAGAGCCAAGCATGGCACGGCAGTCTGCCACAGTGATGCTGTATGAAAACCCCTAAACTCAGGGGCTTCAGACAGTAAGCATTTAATTAGTTGACCAATCAGAACTGAGCAATTTAGGCTGAGCTTGGAGGGATGGTTCTTCTGGTCTTAACAATGCTCACTCTGACATCTGGAGGTTGCTTAGCTATTGGCTGGGCAAGCAGGCCAGCTGGCTCTCCTCCTCCAGCAGCCTAGCCCAGGCATGGCCTAATGAGGAAGGCCAAAGCAGAAGTGTGGACGAGTCCTGTCGAAAAACATCTTCATGCCTCTGCTTCTATCTTATTTGTTAACACCCTTTGGTGGGAGCAGATAGAAACAGCAGCACCCTGCAGATAGACAGCAAAGGATGAGGACTAAGACCACTTCTGCAGTTGATCTGCCAGGGGTGGCCATTGGCTGGCCTAACTGAGCTGCTGTCGCTACCTTTACTGCCTTGCGCCAGACCGAGAGAAGAATGCACTGGGAGTTTCAGGAATTCTGCTTTGGCTTAGGAGTATGTATGGCAGCTGGTGGCTCAGATGATAAAGAATCTCTGCGGTGCAGGAGCCCCGGTTTCGATCCCTGGGTCAGGAAGATCCTCCAGAAAAGGGAATGGCAATCCACTCTGGTATTCTTGCCTGGAGAATTCCGCAGACAGAGGAGCTTGGCGGGCTACAGTTCATGAAGTCGCAAAGAGTCGGACACAACCGAGCAACTAGACTGAAGGACAGCTGTAAGTTCCATAAAGCACTCAGTAAGGGCTCAGAGGGGATGCCCCACACTGACGGGCAATTCTCTCATTTTTAAACAAAAGCCACCAAGCTGGAATTCCAAAACCTCAAGACCACAGAGCCTACTGATGAGCCAGCTTTGGAGAGACAGTCCTCCTCCGTCAACTGTGTCCACCGTTCTGTCTCCTCTGCAGAATGATGGAAAGTCTACCCTGAGAGACTGATTTTATGCTGATCGTTAACTAAGAATATTTCTCTCCAGAGATTTATTACATTAATGAGCTCTGAAATTACTCAGAGCAATTAAGTATATTGTTTTGAAACTCTTTAGAAATCATCAAAACACACTGGTTGTTTTTCAGGGAAACATAAATAAGGGATGCAGTTGGTACCCAGACAAACCCAGCCAGCTTGCCTCCGACTGGCTTTGGGAGTCCCTAGCTCCCGGCTCCTAAGGTAGACACACGCCTACCCCGCTGAGAGAGACTCTGCCTCCCATACATAGCGGTAATTTCTTTCTGAAGAAAGGACTGGACTCTGAGTCCAGTGGCCAGACCTTGGATGGCTCTGCTCCCTGGGGCCAGTATGAGAGCCGGGGCTTGTCCTGCAAACTGCTCCGCACTCGCACACAAGAAGCAGAAAGAGCTGAAAGCCACTCACGTGGGTTCAGAAGGCCTCTCGTTCCCAATAGCTGAGTGGTTTCTACATCCCTTGCGCACCTGACACAGACCTATAGGAGCCACTGCCCCTCAACTGCCCGTGACACAAACGGGTCTTCAGATGGGGCCCCTGAACTGCACACATGACTCACTCCTCCGTAACAAGTCACCATCCTCACAATCACCTTCACAGCCACTTCCCAGGCCAGACGGAGAAGGGCAGGAGGCACGGGAAGTCCTCAGGTTTCAAGCTGCCTGACTCAACGTAGGCCACGCCCCTCACTAGCTGTCTCACATAACACAAGGCCTCTATTAATGCAGCATACGGCACAGAGCTTGGTCCTCCTAAACACCTTGTAACGATAGTTCAGCAATTTGCCAGCATTCTCTCATTTACTTTGTCGTTGCTGTTGGAGTATAATTGCTTTACAACAATTAGTTTCTGCTGTACCACAAAGTGAATCAACTTCATGTGTACACACACAGGCTCCCTCTTGCACCTCCCTCTCAGCTCCCCCATCCCAGCCCTCTAGGTCATCACAGAGCACCGAGCTGAGCTCCCTGTGCTTTACAGCAGCTTCCCACTAGCTTTGCATTTTACACGTGGTAGTGTATATATGCTAATCCCAATCTCCCGTTTCATCCCGCCCTCCCCTTACCCCACCCCACTCCTTGTTTGAATGTCAGTTCTACACGTCTGCATCCCCATACCCATCCTGAAAACAGGTTCATTTGTGGAATCTAGAAAAATGTTACAGATGAATCTCTCGTTTACTTTTCACAACTATGAGATGGGAACCACTATTTTTCCCTGTTTTACAAATAAGGAAACTGAGACACATGGAAGGGAAGTGTTTTGCCTAAGTCAGCTGTAGGCTTGGAGTTTCTATAAATAAACTTGAGGGTCCTCTCCCCACACAGGGAGGCTGTCCTTATATGGACCAAGTCATGGGCTTCTGGTCAATTCAGCCAATGGAAGCCCCCGGAAGAGAGCAGGAGGGATAGGAAAAGTGGGACCACTCATTCTCCCAGCTCTCTCCTGGCAGGGATGCTCCTTACTGGTGACCTCCTCTCTGTTTGCAGGCTCCAGGATGCTCTGTCCCCCAACACTCAGGTCTGGACTTCCCCACTCCCACACCCACAGACTCCTAAGTCCCACCTGCTCCTTTACAAATTGTCCTCTTGTTAAACTCCTCTAATTTGCACCTTGTGAGTGTGCCATCTGTCTCCTGCTGGGCCCCAAACTCCCAAGTCTGTACTCTAGGGACTCCGGAGGATTGCGTAGGTTCTAAGCCCTAGAAAACAACAGTGTTGACAGCAGCAAAACAAAATCATCTGTACATTTTTCACTTTTGAGGCTAAAATGAAGACCAGGAAGGTCCCAGCTCTCTAAGCCCTTTGACTGGGCTTCCAGCTTCCTGCTGGATGATAGGGATCAGAGGAGCCCTGTCAAGACAACCCACACCCTGACCAGCCAGATGCCCAGGGTGGGCCAACTGCCCTGGTTCCCCCAGAGAACACTCTGCTCCCAGCCCAGAATGCCACTCATGGCTTTTCTCCCCGTGTAGGGCTGTGAGATGGATTTTTATCCCAGTTATTCAGAGCATCCTCCTGGACCGTCTGCCAGTCTGAGCTCATGGCTTTGATCAGAAGGGTGAGCTCAGAACCAAATGTGCTGGTGGAGGGAGCAGCCCACCCAGGCCTCTCAGGGGACACATTTGGACAGAGACAGCAAAGATAGGGACAAGGCAGCCAGCCACCTCCAGGCAGGGACATGAACAGGTACAAGGGCCCTGGAGCAGGGCTGAGAGTTTGTTCAAAAGTACAGAAGGACGATCCTGTAGCTGGAATAGAGACAGCTGTCCATCACATGAGAACTTGCAGGGCATGGTCAAGGGGAGATGTTTTCTTTTAAATGAATCAAAAGTCACTGTAAGGGTTTGAGCAGGTAGGAAGGATGCTCCGTTGTCAAAAAGACCACCTAGGCCCCAATAAGCAAGAAGACTCTGAGTGGGAAAAAGTAGATGCAGGGTGACTGGTGCTCAGGTTCCAGGGGAGGCGGAGAGACATGGGCATGATGGGGATGAGCTTGGAAAGTAGGGGCAGGCGGTGAGGGCTTTGCAGAGGAGAGAAGAGCCAAGCATGGCACGGCAGTCTGCCACAGTGATGCTGTATGAAAACCCCTAAACTCAGGGGCTTCAGACAGTAAGCATTTAATTAGTTGACCAATCAGAACTGAGCAATTTAGGCTGAGCTTGGAGGGATGGTTCTTCTGGTCTTAACAATGCTCACTCTGACATCTGGAGGTTGCTTAGCTATTGGCTGGGCAAGCAGGCCAGCTGGCTCTCCTCCTCCAGCAGCCTAGCCCAGGCATGGCCTAATGAGGAAGGCCAAAGCAGAAGTGTGGACGAGTCCTGTCGAAAAACATCTTCATGCCTCTGCTTCTATCTTATTTGTTAACACCCTTTGGTGGGAGCAGATAGAAACAGCAGCACCCTGCAGATAGACAGCAAAGGATGAGGACTAAGACCACTTCTGCAGTTGATCTGCCAGGGGTGGCCATTGGCTGGCCTAACTGAGCTGCTGTCGCTACCTTTACTGCCTTGCGGCAGACCGAGAGAAGAATGCACTGGGAGTTTCAGGAATTCTGCTTTGGCTTAGGAGTATGTATGGCAGCTGGTGGCTCAGATGATAAAGAATCTCTGCGGTGCAGGAGCCCCGGTTTCGATCCCTGGGTCAGGAAGATCCTCCAGAAAAGGGAATGGCAATCCACTCTGGTATTCTTGCCTGGAGAATTCCGCAGACAGAGGAGCTTGGCGGGCTACAGTTCATGAAGTCGCAAAGAGTCGGACACAACCGAGCAACTAGACTGAAGGACAGCTGTAAGTTCCATAAAGCACTCAGTAAGGGCTCAGAGGGGATGCCCCACGCTGACGGGCAATTCTCTCATTTTTAAACAAAAGCCACCAAGCTGGAATTCCAAAACCTCAAGACCACAGAGCCTACTGATGAGCCAGCTTTGGAGAGACAGTCCTCCTCCGTCAACTGTGTCCACCGTTCTGTCTCCTCTGCAGAATGATGGAAAGTCTACCCTGAGAGACTGATTTTATGCTGATCGTTAACTAAGAATATTTCTCTCCAGAGATTTATTACATTAATGAGCTCTGAAATTACTCAGAGCAATTAAGTATATTGTTTTGAAACTCTTTAGAAATCATCAAAACACACTGGTTGTTTTTCAGGGAAACATAAATAAGGGATGCAGTTGGTACCCAGACAAACCCAGCCAGCTTGCCTCCGACTGGCTTTGGGAGTCCCTAGCTCCCGGCTCCTAAGGTAGACACACGCCTACCCCGCTGAGAGAGACTCTGCCTCCCATACATAGCGGTAATTTCTTTCTGAAGAAAGGACTGGACTCTGAGTCCAGTGGCCAGACCTTGGATGGCTCTGCTCCCTGGGGCCAGTATGAGAGCCGGGGCTTGTCCTGCAAACTGCTCCGCACTCGCACACAAGAAGCAGAAAGAGCTGAAAGCCACTCACGTGGGTTCAGAAGGCCTCTCGTTCCCAATAGCTGAGTGGTTTCTACATCCCTTGCGCACCTGACACAGACCTATAGGAGCCACTGCCCCTCAACTGCCCGTGACACAAACGGGTCTTCAGATGGGGCCCCTGAACTGCACACATGACTCACTCCTCCGTAACAAGTCACCATCCTCACAATCACCTTCACAGCCACTTCCCAGGCCAGACGGAGAAGGGCAGGAGGCACGGGAAGTCCTCAGGTTTCAAGCTGCCTGACTCAACGTAGGCCACGCCCCTCACTAGCTGTCTCACATAACACAAGGCCTCTATTAATGCAGCATACGGCACAGAGCTTGGTCCTCCTAAACACCTTGTAACGATAGTTCAGCAATTTGCCAGCATTCTCTCATTTACTTTGTCGTTGCTGTTGGAGTATAATTGCTTTACAACAATTAGTTTCTGCTGTACCACAAAGTGAATCAACTTCATGTGTACACACACAGGCTCCCTCTTGCACCTCCCTCTCAGCTCCCCCATCCCAGCCCTCTAGGTCATCACAGAGCACCGAGCTGAGCTCCCTGTGCTTTACAGCAGCTTCCCACTAGCTTTGCATTTTACACGTGGTAGTGTATATATGCTAATCCCAATCTCCCGTTTCATCCCGCCCTCCCCTTACCCCACCCCACTCCTTGTTTGAATGTCAGTTCTACACGTCTGCATCCCCATACCCATCCTGAAAACAGGTTCATTTGTGGAATCTAGAAAAATGTTACAGATGAATCTCTCGTTTACTTTTCACAACTATGAGATGGGAACCACTATTTTTCCCTGTTTTACAAATAAGGAAACTGAGACACATGGAAGGGAAGTGTTTTGCCTAAGTCAGCTGTAGGCTTGGAGTTTCTATAAATAAACTTGAGGGTCCTCTCCCCACACAGGGAGGCTGTCCTTATATGGACCAAGTCATGGGCTTCTGGTCAATTCAGCCAATGGAAGCCCCCGGAAGAGAGCAGGAGGGATAGGAAAAGTGGGACCACTCATTCTCCCAGCTCTCTCCTGGCAGGGATGCTCCTTACTGGTGACCTCCTCTCTGTTTGCAGGCTCCAGGATGCTCTGTCCCCCAACACTCAGGTCTGGACTTCCCCACTCCCACACCCACAGACTCCTAAGTCCCACCTGCTCCTTTACAAATTGTCCTCTTGTTAAACTCCTCTAATTTGCACCTTGTGAGTGTGCCATCTGTCTCCTGCTGGGCCCCAAACTCCCAAGTCTGTACTCTAGGGACTCCGGAGGATTGCGTAGGTTCTAAGCCCTAGAAAACAACAGTGTTGACAGCAGCAAAACAAAATCATCTGTACATTTTTCACTTTTGAGGCTAAAATGAAGACCAGGAAGGTCCCAGCTCTCTAAGCCCTTTGACTGGGCTTCCAGCTTCCTGCTGGATGATAGGGATCAGAGGAGCCCTGTCAAGACCACCAGCACAGACCCTGGGAGCCCACGGACACAGCCAGAGTCCTGGCTACTTAGATAACAGCCCAGGACAGGCCCAGCACCTCCTCTTAGCTCTGCTGAAGCTCTGTGGTCCAGGAAGAAGGCCAATACTATGTGCAGAGGATGAGGGGAGACCCAAAACCCCAGATCTGGGGAGCAATTCGCCAGCAAGCTCTTCCTAGAAGCCTACCTGCCAGGAAACTAGCGGACCTTTCAGAACCTCCAAGTCCCAAGTTCAGCTGAGTGTGGCCTGCTCACTCTGGGCCCAGGATGGCCAGAGGGCATTGCGTTTAGAAGGGAAGAGGCCTCTCTCTCTTACTCCCCTGCAGACAGACCCCTCCCCACAACACAGAGGGGAAGGCTCTGCCCTGGAGCTTACAAAGATAGCAATGTCCTGAGAGACTAGGGTCCCAGGACAGGGGCAAGAATGGGCTGTTTTTTTGTATCTTTGCTCCCCTCCCCATCACCCTCTGGTGCCAATCCCATCCATCTTCAGGTACACATCAAATACACGTCCATTAGTTTCCAGCACCATGAAGGGCCCAGATCGAATCCCTTTGCCTACACGGAGCTGGGCAAGGAAATCCTCACTGAGTCCACTCAGACTTGCTAAGATGCCTCGCGCCGCCGTGTCCACCCCGTGGAAACACCACGAAGAGAACAAAACCATCACAGTCTCACATATACCCACCTGCCTCCTAATGCCTGCAGGCCTGGACACAGCTCACTTTCCGGACATTCCAAATAGCAGGCAAAACAAAGAAACTCGTCGGCTTCCCTGGTGGCTCAGTGGTCAAGAGTCCATCTGCCAATGCAGGAGACACGGGTTCGATCCCTGATCTGGGAAGATCCCATATACCACAGAGGAATGAAGCGCATGCGCCACAACTGTTGAGCCTGTGTTCTAGAGCCCATGAGCCTCAGCTGCTGAAGCCCACGTGCCTACAGCCGGTGCTCCGCAATAAGGAGCCGCCGCGATGAGAAGCCCTCTTGCATCGCCACTAGAGAGCAGCCCCCGCTCTCCGCGGCTAGAGACAAGCGCGGGCAGCAGTGAGGACCCAGCACGGTCGAAAATAAATGAAAATAATAAAATTGTATATTAAAACTTTTTTTAAAAAATCACAGACTAGTGGGACAAGAACAGTCATCGGAGACCGTCTGCACCATTATACAGATGGGACAGAATTTTCCCAACGTTTTTTTCAAACGGTATATTTAACCATGGTTAACCAAGAATATTAACTTCATCCCACCCCCCCACCCCCATATGCNCCCATCAATGACAGTGGGACCAGCCAGCTGCAGAAATACCAGAGGGAGGCATGAGTTTGCTAAGGGCTGGAAATCGACCCAGCTCTTGAGAAGCTGGGGTTCAGGCACACATCAAATTGTAGGTGGGGGCGGCGAGTGAGGCAGGCTTAGGGCCAGAGGAGGAACTTATTTCCACAAGGAGGCCAGGCTGACAGCAGTTTCTCAGCATATTCTGAGTCCCCCCAGAACAGGCCCCCACCCAAAGAACTACCCCTGTCTCTTATACACATCTAGATGTGTATAAGAGACAGCCCATATGCAGCACGACACAGTAGTGATTTCAAATATCCTTAATCGTGATAACCAACAAAAACACTTCAAAGTCAAGTTTGCAACTAAGAACTAGACCTTGGAAAAATTCTGCATTAGAAGAAACATCACAAAGCTCTCGGGCAGAAATCTCTGCTCTGCCTGAGAATTAATGCAGTATGCCACCCACCTGATATTACTCCTGGTCTGCTTTTTCTCCTCTATGCATAGAAGAGCATCTCATTTATAAGTACCCACTTTATAAATAAATAGGCATTTTCACCTCATTTAATGTTCCTTTTCAGCTTCCCAAAGAAACCAGTAAATAAAACTGTCGACGACAGTCACGACCTAGGCTCTCACAGTAAGATTTTAAAAAACTTGAAAAAGTGCAGAGATGCATCGACGCTTTTTTACATAAAAAGATTGTCAAAAGTGCAAGGCAAAATCTGCAGGGTTTTTTAGGGGAGTTTTTAGGCACATCCATTTCTTAAAGCAGGCTATAAAACTGTCGACGACAGTCACGACCTAGGCTCTCACAGTAAGATTTAAAAAAACTTGAAAAAGTGCAGAGATGCATCGACGCTTTTTTACATAAAAAGATTGTCAAAAGTGCAAGGCAAAATCTGCAGGGTTTTTTAGGGGAGTTTTTAGGCACATCCATTTCTTAAAGCAGGCTTCAGTATGAATTCCAGTTTTTTCTTCATAACACCTGTTTTAGTTAATCTTTCTTTTAAAAAAAAAAAAAGAGAGAGAATTCCTGGCAAGTGTGAACCAGGGCACCTACAGTCCCAAAAGGTGAGGTTTTCAGTTATGGCTTGCCTGTCCTGTTTTCATCCTTGCTGGCTTTGGTTTGGGGATGTACTGGTTATTTGCATGGTATTTGAGTTCTTTATGGAAGTAGAAGATGGCTTTGTTTAACCCTTCCTCCAACGGGACCACTGGCTCCCACCCCAGCATCAGCTTCGCTTTCTTGATGTCTGGTTTCCTTCTGTGGGGGTCGTCCTGGGTTTCAGAAAAAAAATTAAAAAAAAAAAAAAAGAGAGAGAATTCCTGGCAAGTGTGAACCAGGGCACCTACAGTCCCAAAAGGTGAGGTTTTCAGTTATGGCTTGCCTGTCCTGTTTTCATCCTTGCTGGCTTTGGTTTGGGGATGTGCTGGTTATTTGCATGGTATTTGAGTTCTTTATGGAAGTAGAAGATGGCTTTGTTTAACCCTTCCTCCAACGGGACCACTGGCTCCCACCCCAGCATCAGCTTCGCTTTCTTGATGTCTGGTTTCCTTCTGTGGGGGTCGTCCTGGGTTTCAGAAAAAAACTGAATTTTACTCCCACTGCCAACAGGGTTTTGATGAGCTGAGCAAATTCTGGGATGGTGTGTTCTTCCGGGTTCCCCAGGTTGACGGGGCTGCTGACGTTGCTGTTCATGAGCGCCACGAGGCCGTGCCCCAGGTCACTGACGTACTGGAAGGCCCTCGTCTGTGACCCGGATCTGTACACTGTGAGCGGTTCCCCCTGCAGCGCCTGCAGGATGAAGTTGCTGACCACCCAGCCATCGTTCATGTGCCTTCGGAGCCGGAAGGTGTTGAAGACCCTGGCTACGCGCACCTCCACGCCCTCCTGCTTCATGGAAGCATAGCACATGATCTCCTCGACTCACTCCCTTCGTTGTAGTAGGCTCGGGGTCCTATGGGATTCACGTGGCCCCAGTAATCCTCGGTTTGTGGGTGGACTTCAGGGTCTCCGTACACCTCTGAGGTGGAGGCAAGGAACAGACGGGCCCCAACTCACTTTGCCAGCCCCAGCACGTTCAGTGTCCTGATGGTGTTGGTCTTTAGTGTCTTGATGGGCTTGTACATGTAATTGGGAGGGCAGGCAGGAGGGGCCAGGTGGTAGATCTGATCCACTTCAACGTACAGCTGCTCCAACATGTCTTGATTGATCAGCTCAAAGTGCGCGTGGCCGATCCAGTGCTCCATGTTCCTCTTCCTGCCCATGAAGAAGTTGTCCACCACGGTCACTTCATGACTGTCCATCATGAGCGTGTCCGTGAGGTGGGAACCCACAAAGCCCATGGCGCCAGTTACCAAAATTCTTTTACAGTCCTTTTCTGATAAAAATTTTACTGGCGAGTATTTCTGAGTGAAGCTCTTTTCCAAATCTCTGATTTTCTCCCTCAGTGGTTCAATGATCTCGTTAAGCCTGCTCTCAATTCTGAGCTCCCTGTTTTCCTGAATGGACCTCATGTTAACCAAGTTGTCCCAAACAGAGGCCACGTAGGTGAGCAGCGTGATGCACAGCAGCAGCTTCATCCTCCTGCAGCTGACAGGGGACGCAGGCGAAGCAGCGGCTGGCTCAGCATCCCAGGCCGCGAGCTGTGGCCCCAGGTGGTACAGATTTTACAGATGGAAAAAGGTGACATAGCCGGGGGAAAGGACTCAGACAAAAAGTCTGGATAGAAATACAAAAGGTCCAACCCCCAACCCAGGGCTCCCTGGGCTGTTACTCACTGCAGTCTGGCTATAACCATTTCCATCTCTAAATTGCCCCAGAACCGTGCTTGGACCCAACCCAAGGAAGAACAATGCCATCTGGCCTCTGAGAGTTTGGGGAAAGCTCTCTTTAGCACTAGATGCCTAGTGGCACTGGGCTTTCTTCGGGTTGAGTAATAATCGATGTTTGCTGCCACGGTTGCCTCAAGGGTTATAAGCCAGGGCAAGCTGCAGGCCCAGGGCTGCACACCATTTGATTGCATCGGAAGGGGGGTAAATGCACACGGTGCTGTGCTTAGTCACTCAGTCATGACTCTTTGCAACCCTATGGACTGTAGCATTTTCTTGGCAAAACTCTATTAGTCTTTGCCCTGCTTCAGTCCGCATTCCAAGGCCAAATTTGCCTGTTACTCCACGTGTTTCTTGACTTCCTACTTTAGCATTCCAGTCCCCTATAATGAAAAGGACATCTTTTTTGGGTGTTAGTTCTACAAGGTCTTGTAGGTCTTCATAAAACCGTTCAACTTCAGCTTCTTCAGCATTACTGGTTGGGGCATAGACTTGGATAACTGTGATATTGAATGGTTTGCCTTGGAAACGAACAGAGATCATTCTGTCGTTTTTGAGA
>SJYX01017603.1:136146-176778 GCA_006410675.1 Oreotragus oreotragus | reverse complement strand
GTCCACGGGATTCTCCAGGAAAGAATATTGGAGAGGGTCATCATGCCCTTCTCCAGGCGATCTTCCTGACCCAGGGATCGAACCCAGGTCTCCTGCATTGCAGGCGGATTTTTTACCGTCTGAGCCACAAGAGAAGTCCAATGTAAATGGTGGTTGTCTTTAAAAAGTGTCCATTAAAACTTAAAACAGGGACTTCCCTGGCAGTCCAGTGGTTAAGAATTCACCTTGAAATGCTGGGGACACAGGTTTGATCCCTGAACGGTCAACTAAGATCCCACCTGCTGAGAGGCAACTAAACCAGTGCCCCAGAACTACTGAACCTGTGTACCACAACCAGAGGAAAGCCCAGGCAACCCCACAGAGAGCCTGTGGGCTGCAGTGAAGACCCAGTGCAGCCAAAAATAAATAAATATGCCTATTCTTTAAAAAAAATGTTTAAAACATCCTAAGAAGCTTAGAGTCTCGTGTGTAGATTTCAGCTTCTCCCACTTTCTACAAGCTCTGTACCAATTAATCGTAATGGTCTTAGTATCCTTACAGATTAACATAGAATAAAGCAATCCCTGTGAAGTCTCAAGAAACTGACCAAAGGGGATGATCGGGGCTTGGCCAGGTGAATCCTGAGGGTCGGACCTCTGGTTATTATAGAGCGTTCCTGAGTCCCAGGCTCTGGAAGCACTATTTGGGAGGGAATTGTTTTTCAGTTTTCAAAATGAGACTTTCATCTCTCAGGGGAATTCCAAAATACCAACTCCACCAAGGAGGTTTTCTAAATTCAGAGAGCTCCCATTGGAAGCGCAGCACCAGTTATCACATCCCAAACTCTGAAGAACTATGAACTTCATCCGTGAACAAGCAATGCAGCCAGGCCAGGAGGTGGCGCTACTGAGGAAAATAGGATCTTGACCATCCTCCCACTCACTCCAGTCCTATGTCCAGTTCCCTCCGGGCCACAAAGGCGAAGATTTTCAACAGCATCCATCCCGCTCCGCTATCACCTTCCCTCCCCCACCCCAGCCACACCTCCTACTTCTAGAAGGTATAACTTTATTGGGAAGGTCCTTTGATGGAGCCAAAGAGCTCAAACCAAACGGGGCCAAGGATCCAAGTGGGGGATGACTCAGACACACATGACCAGTATTGGCTCAAATAATGTGTCCAGTGGAGCCTTTTACTAAAAGGAGCTCACCATGGCGCCACAGGCAGACCCTCAGCCGTGGCCAGGCTCATGGGCACCATGATATGACAGAAATAAAAGTAAATTATATCACTTGTCATCATTAAGAAAAATTTTCATCTCCGTTCTTCATTCGAAAAGCACTATATTTAATGAATGAGTACTGAGTCATGACATGTAAATGACTGAAATATTGGAATTATACTAAGGTCAACTAACGTATTTTTAAACCATGAAATTAAGGGATCTATTCATGCCTGTCGACAGTGCCACTCTCAGTGATTATGATCGCTGCAAGGCTGCCCCTGGACCCTGGGGAATGGTGGACAGTCCTACAAGACGTGGACCAGCTTCTGTGGAAACTCTCCTGTGATTGAATTAAAGAAATCTCGCTGACCTGTTTGCCCAGGTTCTGCAAGCCTTGGAACGCTAGACATATCTAATGAAGACATGGCTGGTCTGTGCAAGGCAAGCCACATTCCAAAGAGCATCTTGTAGATTTACCACTCGTGGGAGAGGAAGCACTGGCCCCCGTGGTTCTTCCAAAATGGTGGCCCCCACAAGCTGTGCATCTGGACAGCAGCTCTTTGTCAGCCGCATTAATCTCCTCTAATTTTCTCTAAGAAAATTAAGATGCCTCAACATCCAAGCTCTGCAAAAGTTTTGGTAAAAGATGGCAGAGAAAAGATAAAAGATGCTAAGGTCCACCAGGAAACCTGAGATGAGAAAAGTTATGGTGAGGAACTGTCTTTCCAGGACCAGACACTTTCAGGCTAAAGTGGGTATGTTTTCATTTTTGCACCCTGCAGCCGTCTTCAATTTTTTGGTAAAATAATACTCCAAACTTCTTTTGATGAAGGACTCCTTTCCATTCTTGGTCACGAAGCTTGGGTGGGATTTACCCTAGATGCAGCACCAAATTTGGACACTAAGTTTCCTAAGTCCATCAACATATGACTTTACCCTGACCACAGGAATTAATGGCCTAGTTCTGGCTATGTAGTTGATGATTATGCATAGATACAAAGCTTTTGATGTCAGAAACATTTGCATTCATGAAAGGAAGTGTTTACAGCTATTGGGAGGGAGAGATATTATTGTACTGATGAGGAACCCAATGCCAAGAGACCCCTTGGTGTTATCCCATAATCTGCTGGATCAAACCTTACCTGAAGCAGAACTGACTTGGAATTTTTTGTTTACAAAAACCAAAACATTTTCCTTTTTGTTTAATCTAGCATAAAGTGGGTGATGTTCTTGACATGCCATATTCCCATAATGTGAAAGTTTCTTTCTAGAATCCTGTGTCCTAGAGTGCAGAAAGACTTTCAGACCCCTCCCTTTAACACCTAACCATGATTGGACACCAAGCAAGCATTCCACAAGAGCTGTCCCGGCATTTACTCTGATTCCTCCCCAAGCTTTCCTCCAAGTGGTCACATAGCCTGTGTTGAACACCTCTGGTGATGAGAACTCACTCCCCAGGTCCTCTGGAGGCAATACCGTTTGGGGTTGATGCACCCTGTTCTGGGTACATTGCCACCTGTCTGAAGTTAGTCCTCTGAGCTGCTCAGCACTCACGGCCGCCTCTTCCCCTGGAAGCTCTTCAAACACAGAAAGTCAGAACTTATGGTGCCCAGTGTGTGTATATTCTGAGCTGAATATTTCCTATTCCCTCCTCACATAACCCTGGTCCTATGTATCTAAACCTGTCCCAATCTTTCCTGACTACAATAATTTTCAGTGTGATCTGATCAGCACAGTAGGACAGAGCTCCTTCTCATCACCTCCAATGTTCTTTATACTATACTCCTGTTAATACAACCACAAATGCAGGGTGGTTGGAGAGACATACAGCAAGGTCAGACCAACAGAATTCCCTCTCTCATTTTTCAACAAAGGTAACATGCATCCTGCTATTATATTTCAGTGTTGCTAGTGACTATAAAACCCCGTTCCTTGCTCTATTCTACTTTTATACCATCCACCGTCCCCAGCATCTTGGGCTGGTGAGGCGTGGCAAGGTAAGGGCACACCAGCATCCAGGCAGCGGGGGCAAGGGAGTCTTTTCTCAGCTTGAGATGAATGTGTAAGTAAAAGTGAAGGCTACCAAATTGAACCTGATCTATGTAGGCCACCCATTGTTAATTGTCACCCAGCTATTTTGCACAAGTCACATGGTGGGTGACAGCCACGGACATTGATGGATTCTGACCCAGACTAGAAATCTGGTTTCTAAAGAAGAGAGAGGAAAGGCAGAGGAGACAAGGAAGTTAGTGCCCAGCATGAGGGGAAGGGAATGGGAACAGGGGGTGGCTCTGACAGCTCAAGCTGAGGAGGAAAATTAGAAAAGAAAGCCAGCTTCACCACCATATGTGGCCGGGACAGCTGGAAGAAATATCGCCCGACCCGAGTCCCTGGCCAGGATTGTGATACATGCCTGCGTACGGCTATCAATAACCCTGCATGATTAATGCTAATGATTTATGTTAATTTTGCCATAAGCTTTTTTTGTGCCAGTGTTGAACTTAAGGATGTCAAATCATTCCTTAGGAGGTTGTTAGAGATTTTTAAAAACAAAGTCTAAAATCTAACGCCTGACATTCCATAGATCAAGGCCCCAACCTCCTCAACATACTCTGGGAGACAAGGGTCACCATCCCCTGTGTAACTGCCTTTCGTTCAGCAGTAAGTCCTTGGAAAAGGAATCCGCATCCTAAGAAGGAGGGCTCCTCAGGGCCTCCAGGCTGCCCCTTTTTTGAGGGGGGAGTATGGATTTCAGGGGCTTCCCAGGTGGCACTAGGGATAAAGAACCTGCCTGCCAGTGCAGGAGACGTAAGAGACATGGGTTCAACCCCTGGGTGGGGAAGGTCCCCTGGAGGAGGACATGGCAATGCACTCCAGTATTCTTGCCTGGAGAATCCCACGGACAGAGGAGCCTGGAGGGCTACAGTCCATAGTGTGGCAGAGTTGGACTCCACTGAAGCAACTTAGTACACGCGCATGGGTTTCAGAGCCAAGAAGGCAAAGTCCATCCCTGGCTCCCCAGCTGCTGCCCATGCACCACCATTCACCTGGGAGGCCGAGCAGGCAGACAGGCCCAGGGGACCTCTTCGCAGGTGGCAGCCACTGAGCAGTCAGCGTCAGCAGGGCAGGGGGCGTGCCCAGCCCATGTTGCAGGAATGCTGGGAGTGCAAACATGGTAACACCGTGGAAGCACTTTGTTCTCTGTGACCCCCACCACCGCCCCCCGCCACCAACACACCATGTCCTGCTGTCTCCAAGGATGCTCTGAGTTCCAGTTGCTTCCCTGGGACCCGGAAGTGGGGGCTGGAAGTGCGGGCAGATGTGGCCCTGCAGGTGTCTCCTGCCCACCTCATTCTGTCTATCCATCAGTCATTGATCCAGGTCCCTTTGGTACCTCCGCTTTTCACTCTCAGACACTGGGAACACCCTGGGAGTGTGGCCTGCCCTGGACAAAATGAACAAGAAAGGTGGGGGCAACTCAAACCTCTCAGGCCTGGAAACTCAGCCCTTGAGACTGAACTGCAGAGCATGACACCCAGGAGTGAGAAAGCCGCAGAAGGAATCGACTGGAGGGTACCAGTGCTAGGCTGGTGCAGAGCCACTGGACGTGACAACCGTCCAGCAGCACAGCTCCCTTGGTCCAGGGGCTCTGACCTTACACAGTGCCCTGTCTGCCCAAACTCGTCTGTGCCCCAGCAAGACTGGCCCCACTCACTCTCTGTAGCCCCACCTCCAGCCATCAGTGTTCCCCCAAGGGCCCATCCACAGCTCAGGGGACAGTAGCTTCTTCCACCTGGAAACCAGTTACTCCATCAGTGGCTGCCCTGCCTTCAAAATAAAACCCTTCACATTCTCCCCTTTTAGAGCCACAATCCACGCCAGGGCCCAGCTAAACCCCATGCTGTGCGGGAAAATAATTCTTTGGTGTGGGGGAGAGTAAAGTCCAGATCCTTTTTGTCCCCTCCGCCACCCTCTCTTGCTAGAAATTCATTATCTATAGCTTAAAAGCAACCATTTCTATGTGGATTTGTACTAAAAAAAGGAAATACTCTCTCTGCTTTCCTGGCTTCCCATGAAGGGGCTCCACTAAACCAGCTTGGTCTGGGCTGTACAGCGAACACCTGTCACAATGTATGGACCACGCCATTTATCAAATAATCTGGTCCAAGAACAGATAGGCACTATCAGCAATCTGGTATTGATCTGAACAGGCCCCTGCTATTGTTCATCCCTGCATCCCGAATGGCAGCAGGAATTAATGAAAGAAACAAAACAATGCATACCAATCACTCAGCCCCACAACTTTGTTTGCTGCGCTCATTAAGCTGGGCCAAGTTTCCCGAAAGCTTGCTTGGGGAACGGTGGTCCCAAGAGGCCAAGCCTTTGATCTGCCCATGGACCCCCCAGCTGACTTCTCCCTCTTTCCATCAGCCATGGAGCCGTTGGGTGTTGATGCTCCTGGCTCTGTGCTATCTGTGGAAGTGGTCATGCTAATGGCATGAGAAGCCCACGTGGGTGCAGAAACAGCTCTCCAGGGTCTGGGCAGAGATGGCCTTTCTCTGATTTCCTCTGTGGTTGTGTTCAAGCTGCCCTTGTCCAGCATAGAGAATGTTTGCCTCCCAGGAGCAAAGACTCAAACTGGGGACAACACCCACAGGGCAGGCTGGGCCCCAAGGTGGGAAAAGAGGTCCAAATCCAGCCCCTCCGCTAAGGGAAGACCCTTAAGAGAGATGCCCATCAAGCCTCATCTCTGTCTCTCCAACACACAGAGGCTCTCCTGCCTCACCATCACTGCATCCACACTGGAGCAGCCTTCAAGGCTCAGCTTAAATGGCACCTCCTGAAGCCTTTCCCAATCCCTCCAGTCAGACCTGATCTCTCCCTCTGCTCAGCATTCATCATGCTTTCCTTGAGCTGTAACGAATAGTAAACTTTATGTCTCATCCATCCAACAAATTCAGAAGGAATAGGGAGCCAGGCAAAACAAGCACATCTTTGTGAGTCCTACCTTCTGAAGGCTGGGAACAGATGCAGTCATCTTTGCAGCCCTGTGTAGTGCCTAACATTATCAACAATTGGATGGATGAATGGACTGATGGATGGAGTGATGGATGGATGGATGAATGGGTGGACAGACTGATGAATGGTCAGGTTGATGGGTGGATGGATGGATGGACAGGTGGGTGGGTGAATGAGTGATGGGTAGATGGATGGATGCATCTGAGCCAAGTCAGACAAGAATTCCAGTACCAGTCCCTTGGCAAGAGCCCAGAGTGATGGCATCCTGGTGATGACCAGCACTGTGGATTTCACTATTTTTCTCAAAGTATCTGCTCACACTCTACCCATAGAGCCTGAGAGCTTTCTTGCCCTGATGGAGCAAAGAGACTGAGGCTCAGAGAGGTTGAGTAAATTGCCTTGGATCACACAGAGTCAGGCTTCAGATGGCAGATCTCCTGAAAGGAAAGAAACTTGCTCACTGGTCAATAGCATACACCTAATTCTCTCTGACTCCCCAGTCAAGAAGTCTCCAAGGCCAAGGTGGGACCCAACCATCACCCCAGACCGGCTAAGCCAGCAACTGCTACACCTGCATACGCCACACTCCTGTTCCCCTCGAAGGGCTTCTACGGGGCTGGTTTCACTTCCAGGGTGGCGGGGTTTGGGGAGATGTCTGTGTATCCCTCAGGTGGCAAACACGGCAGCCTTCCCTCTTCAGAGGCCTCATGCTCAGCTTAAAGAAGCCTCACCAGAAAAACCACCAAGAAGAGAGCTTTCTGCGCAGCTCCAGGCTTATCAGGAACAGCAGTTCACCCCGAATTCAGAAGATGAAGCTGAAACACTACGTGCTGCTGATCAAGGCCTTGCTCAGCTGAACAGAGCCTCTGGGGGTGGCGAGAGACAGTTTCAGTCTGGAAAAGCTCCAGACTGGGGTCCAGCCAGTCCAGCCAGGCATGCGACATGCAAGTCTCTGAGGACAAACAGCAAGTCTCCACCCAGGCAGGGCACGGGAAGGTTGATCCAGGTGTGGGGGCCCGTCCCCCTTCACCCCTGCCCTGAGACTCCCTACGGCATCACCTGGACATGGGACCCTCCTCAAGGGCCACGTCACATGTCTGCAGAGCAGGGAGGGAAGGGCGGCGACAGCTCCTGCCTCCAGCTAAGGAAGACAAGTGTGGATGATGAGGCTGGCCAAGCACTTGGAGGGGAAGAGATCAGAAAGGGGAGGGAATCAGAGAGTGACAGGAAAGCAAAGCAAGCCCTGGTTCCTGTCCTTAGGGACCCCAGAATAGAGCAGGGAAGGAGAGCCGTGAGATGGCACAGTCAAGCAAAGCCAGATGCCGAACCGCAGGTCCAAGCTCAGAAGCATCTTTTCTTCTGGAATTCCAGGGATGTCAGAATGCTAGGTAAGATTCCCCAAACCCCTCCTTCCTAAACTTCCAAATATCTCGTGAAGGAGGATCAGAAGGCAGAGCAGGGGCCTCGCAAGAGAGGATGCCACACACGCACAGAAACGGAGAATGGTGTTTGGGGGAAAGATGATGACCATTTCCAAGGAGTCCCACAACACTCCAAGGATGCATGCATGGGAAGGGCCGTGGCACGAGGTCCAGACTCGGGGGACATATCCTGTGTCTCAGGGCATCAGGGCTCTCGCTGCCAGGACTTTCTCGGAGTCCACCTCTAAGGCACTGGGAGCTGGCAAGGGGAAAGCCTGCAGCCAGCAGAACTGCTCAGTGTTCCAGAGAAAGACAGTGGGCTAGGCCCCATGCTGTCGTCAGCAGCTGAGGGCCGCTACCATCAGCATATCCTGGCCACGCAGCCACTCATGTCAGCTGTGGAAGCAGAGGCCATGGAGACAGGACAGGCCACCGTGCTCCAGGACTCCACCCAGACCCTGCGGGCTCAGCATCAGACCCTCCTATCCATCGGCCCAGCTGACAGCTCTGCCGCCCCCAGTGCCCGCACGTGCAGGGCCAGCCCCTCTGGCGCCCACATGGGCCCCTAGGATGGGAGCCGCTGTCCCTGCAGCCTGCCACCCAGACACGCTGGGCCTCGGTCCAGCCGCCCTCTCGCTCCAGGTCAACTTCAAAAAAGCTGACAGAGCACCAGAGTCGGACTTGGCGGCACCCGAGAGGCGGCGCTGGTGGCCCCGAGGCTGGCTGGGTGAGCCTGGAGCCACTGTGCCCGCAGATTACAGCTGTCTCTCTCTGTAACAGGATATTGCTTTTCAGATGGGTTCTGTTTGCTGCCTGCAGCCCAGTGAACCAAGCGGGATACTGCTCGGTGGAATCTTCTCAGGACCTTGAATGCCACCCACCCGCCTCTCCACAGGCAGACATCACCTCTCACCTTGGAAATGAGCTGCCCCTTGTTCCATGCACCCACCCTGAAAGGGCCAATCTCTCTCACCCTCCCCTCTCTTTCCTCGCTTTCTAAAGCCAGCAGCGCATCAGCACGTGCCTTCCCAGGAAAGTAGCTGCTTATACTGACATAGAGCCTAAGGTGAGACACTGAACAGGAAAGAAAAATTTTCAAAGCTCTGGCTCCTGCCCTTAAGGATCTAGGATATAGTTGGGGGAGAGAGTCACAGGCTCACATGGTTAGACAAGGACAAGAACCCACGCCACAGACCCAGTCCCAGCAGCATCCCTTCAGAGATTCCAGGGGTACACAGAGTGTCAAGTGAGATGCCCCCAAATCTCCCCTCTCTGAATTTTCAAATATCTCTCACCCAGGGCTCACCCAGGCTCTGATCATTCCCCACCCCCACTGCCAAGCCTGGGTCTGGGAAGCCGCTGCTTGGCAGGATGTTGACACAGAACTAGACTCTGCAGCTGGAGGCCAGGGAGGTGCCCAGGTGGACCTGCTCATCCCTCCTCATGGCCCTGCTGTCACGGGAATCCCCCCAACCTTGGCAACTCGGACATTTCCTACTGCTCAACCTCAGACTGCTCCAAAGCTACAGGAACCCATTCAAGGCAGGTTAGATGAGATGCTGTCCAGACAATATTATCCCTATACCCTGCTTTGAAACCAAGACTGGGACAGCAAGCACCAGATGTGGGAGACGTCAGAGAGGGGAAAGCCACAAGTCCGTGGTCCAGCGTGCTTTGACACCAATTATTTTTTTCACTTTACCCAACACTTTAAATTCAGAAGGTTGTAACTTTTGTAGCATCTGGGCTACCCCTTCTATGTAAACTATGGAACACCTGAGGATCCTGGGTCACATTCCCCCCTGGCAACATGGACTGGAGTAACGCTGGCCCTTCCAGCCCATTCCACGGGTGTCAGCCTCCCGCCTGGCCCTGGCAAATGTCTGGTTTGCTGTCGTGGGGCAGGTGTTGGCCATAGATCTCAGCACAGTGAGGAGGACGAAGCTGGCCATAGTGATCCCCACTGTTGCTTCACTCTAAAAGAATGTGACCTTGGAGAGACAGTTCTCTTTCCAATGAGGTCCTTCTGGGCCTGGCCAGATCATCCTGGACCCAAATTTTGCTGGTTGGGGGAGTAAATTTTTTTCAGAGAGGCAAGGCCAGGACTTTATGAGTCCTTCTGAGATGAGGCTGGCATCCTGGTTCCCAGGGTATTAACGGCAAGTGGGTCCTCAGCTGGTAGCTCTTTCTGGAGGCAGGCAGGCCTGCTTTAAATGCAGGGAGAGCTTGTGATTGACTGCCGAGATCCAGTAAACAAAGAAGGTTAAAAAAATAAGGCCGGGCTTCCTGTCTGCCCTTTGCACACTAACAGCCACTGTTTGCCCAGGTTCCACGTGAGTAACACGGGTACACTGATTTCTATTACACAGAACATTAATAAGAGAAGGCACTGACCCTCGATTTCCGAGAACCAGGTAAATGACGGGGAGAGAAAGGGACAGAGAAATGCTAGGCATTTTACACTCCACGACTTGAAGGGGAATGCGTTGCCTATAAAGATGACGGGTGTTGTAGCACGGAGGAAAAAAACATAATTTTTCATTGATGTACGGCAGCAGGGCTGGAAGGAACACAAATAGTACAGTAGATCCATTAACTGGATGACAAGAAACAGTGTTCACATGCACTGACTAAACTGTTTTTGATTCTTTAGTACCAACATGCAGAATGATCCTTACATTATGTTGCCAGGGAAAAACCTTAAAATGCATTTATTTCATAATGTAACTTTCTTGTATTATCATAATAGAGCCATAACGGTTGTTGCAAACACTATGGGGTCTAAAAAAAAAAAAAAAAACACACACACCTAAGGAGAGTTATGAAATTGGAAATTTTTTTTAAAAGGAGAAATTTGGAGCATCTCCAAGATTATAGCTGCCAGTGGCGACGGGGAGAGAGGCCGTGATGTCTCACCTCTGGCCTCTCCTGGCTGTCTGAGCTCTGGACTCTGAGCTCCGCCTGTCACAAGTGGACACAGAGCCATCCACGTGCAGTTACTCGGTGAGAAGGGAGATTTGCAGGGAGGTGTGACAATCACTTTTTCACCTCTTCCATCTCCACCTCCACACGCTTCCCTCCTACTTGTCCATTACCTCTGGCCCTGCAGCCTGCATATCCTGTACGGACAATGGGTACAAAAGTGACTCTTCCATAGCATATGCTAAGCACAGTGCCTGGACACGTGCTCAGTGTTCAATGGATGGTTATTAGCATCAGGATTATTCCTTGTCTTCCACACTCTGACCAGCATGATGGGAGCCCACACCCATGGAAATCAGTGGTAGTCAGGGTCTGAACGAGTCCATCCCAGATCGGAACCTTGGTTCTGCTACATCCTCGGGACCTCGAACATGGAAGTTATCCTTACGGCTATTATAGCCAATACACCTGTTCCAGGTACCGTGCTCAGGTGTGTGGCGTGTCCAGCCCCACCTGCAGGGACCCCACCTGCAGCAGGTGCAGTGATCAGGGAGCAGAAGCATAAACTAACGGTCAGCGGTAAAGGAGGAAAATGAGGGAATCCTGTCTAAGAGGCAGCGTCATGAGACCTGGGATTAAACGGACACACGGAGGTGAAGACCTTCTGGCAAAATGAGCAGGTCGATGAAGATGTCTTGTGCAGGTGGGGAATGTGTTTGTCTGGAGCAGCCAGAGCCCAGCCTAGAAGCTGGGCAGAGAAAGGCTGGTTTAGCAGTGGGGAGAGACTGATTTAAAGCCATGCATCTGGTCACTCCCACAGCTGCCATGATGGACTGGAAATGGCAGGTGGGACCAGAAGGAAGAAACAAGATGATTTGTTTTCTTCCTTGGATGCCTGGGTGGTTGGTATAAATTTGAGGAAGAAGAGCCAGTTTGGGGGAGGTGATAAGGTCAGGAAGATAGGAGATGAAATGGAGGATAATGGCCATGGAAGGCCCACAGTCGGTTTTTCAAGGGAATCAGTGAAAATACAAAGGGATCAGTAACAGCAGGAATCCACATTCACTGAGGATCTGGGTCCAGCCAGTATGGGGATGCCCACCGTGCATCCAACATCTCATCTTGGCCTCACCCCAGTCAGGCAGCACAGTGCCAGCCCCGCTTCCTGACCAGGAGGCCCCGCCTCAGAAAAGATAGGTAAGTCATCCCACTGCACAGGGGGTTGGTTATGGATCTTGAATTCAAACCCAGCTATCACAGGCTCCAAAGCTCATTCTCTTAACTGGGACAGTTTCTTTGCTATCTCAGCTTCTCTATGTGCAATGGGGAGAGAGGTGACCACCGGGGTGAGAGCCGTGAACTTCACAACATGACAGACCCAACAATAACATCACCATAGATGGGCTATTTGGAAAAAATAAAATGCATCTCTTACCATACTCAACACCATCATGAAAAAAATAATCCTAGGCAGATTCAAGATTTAAATGTGGCAAGATAAAACCATAAAATTCCAGATGAAAATTAGATGATCATTTTTTATAGTGACAAGGTGGGATTTACAAAATAGCACCAGATAGAGCTAGACCTACTACCCAGATTATCACCATCACCTCTTCTTGGCTGAAAGGAGCTTGGTCTTCAAGCCTCCTTTATTAAGATGCAGATTTAGGCTTCCCTGGTGGCTCAGAGGTGGGGACTCCACCTGCAGGAGATGTGGGTTCAATCCCTGATCTAGGAAGACCCCACATGCTATGGAGTAACTAGCCTCCTGCACCACAACTATTGAGCCTGCACTCTAGAGTGAGCAACTGCAATGACAGAAGCCTGTGTACCCTAGAGCTCATGCTCTGCAACAGGAGAAGCCCACACACAGCAACTAGAGAGAATCCCCGTCTCGTGTGCAACGAGAGAAAGCCTGTGTGTAGCAACGATGACCCAACACAGTCAAAAATTAATTAAATCATTTTTTAAAAATTTAAAAAGATGCAGATTCTCCCTGAGAAGAGGGATTATCTTCTGCAGAAGTAGCTTACTGGCTTTCTTTCCAGCCCAACAGCACACAGGAGAAGGGACAGGCTCTGGGCAAATATGTCTTGATTGGGTTTGGGGGTGGGAGCCAGAGCAGAACAGAGGTTATCCTTGGAGTCCTGAGGTGGGAGGGCAGCCCATTTGACTTCAGGGTTGCAGAGGGTGTTTCCCAACAGTCCCCACCCAGATTCTACAAATCTTTGCTGAGGTCCTACTGTGTGTCGTGCCCTGTGCTGTAGGTAATGAAGTGGTCGTTAACAACATAGATATGCTATCTACACAGGGTTCAGTGCAGGCAAGACACTGATGGAAGGTCGTCTAACCCCGAAAGTTACAGACTCAATCATGTCCCGGCCACAGAACTCCATGCCTTTCCAGGGACGGGAGCCTCTGTGCTGTGCTGTGCTGTGCTAAGAGGCCTCAATCGTATCCAACTCTTTATGACCCCATGGACTATATCCCACCAGGCTCCTCTGTCCATGGGAGTCTCCAGGCAAGAAAACTGGAGTGGGTTGCCATGTCCTCTTCCAGGGGATCTTCCTGACCCAGGGATCGAACCAGCATCTCTCATGTCTCCTGCACTGCAGGCGGGTTATTTCACTAGCGCCACCTGGGAAGCCTCTGAAGCTGCTCTACCTGACAGCCTCTCTCTTTCACCAGACTTCACAGAAGCTGCCAATTACTTCTCCACATTTTAATGCAATCAGATCACCTAACTTGGTGTAAAAGGGAATCACAACAGGTCCTGGGTAGTGTAGGTAAAATTATTCATAACTCGCATAACTGCTGTGGTTTGGCTCTGGTGCTTCAAAAAGTTGGTAACTTCCACACCAGTTTTCAAGCCCCAAATTTCTACTGGCTGCCTGCAGAGATACAGAGACTTCATTGCCAATCCACGGTCCAAGCAGCAGAAAATGCTCGTGCCCTGTTCTGGTTTTTCTTTTTCTTTTTTTTAATTTTCCAATGAACATGGTTTGCACTATGTGAGGTTTGCACTGAATATATATATATATATATATATATTTAGCTTTACACTGTTTCTTGGTGCCATATGAGTGGTAAACGCCTCAGAGTATCATCGCAGGAAATCCAGCAAGCAGGCAGACCAAAGTTAGAGAGTCAGCCATGTGACTTCTTGTTATCTGTCCAGAAGCCACTGTAAATCCACTACAAAAAGCAAGCTCCTGGCTCCCAGGAGGAGAAGTGTCGCTGAAAGAAAGTCAGGAGGATGCGGCTTTATTTAATTGAGAGCTAAATATCTTCGGGGTTGCTCTCTCCTAAGGAAGGGCACTTTGCTGTACAAGCATGTCGATGCCTCCTTGGTGGTCTGTCCCCTGATTTAGCCCAGCTCCCCACTCTGAATTATAGGTTCCTCTTTGGTTTGCAGAGACACTACCTGCCAAGGCAGTATTTGGGTATCCAACACCATTCCCCATACCCTCGAGCCCCTCACGCCCACCTCTCCCCCTCAATCAGATACTCAGAGGCCCCCACTCAGAGTCACAGAGACTCGCAACGTATTAAGATGGCAATATCATCTTATTGGCTATTAACACAAATGTGCCAATAAACATAGTGCATAAAAATTATACATATTCCCTTGGAGTCCATAATCCTGAACTGCTATGGCTAATGCAGAACACACTTCCCAAAAGTAGTGCTGGAAGTCACAATGTACAAATTGAATTTTAAATAAATTTCCTGAAACAACACCAATGGCTCTAGCCACCCGAGCTATACATATTTGCTAAAAATAAAATATGGAGTAGTCATGCCCATCCCAACCCCTAAGGGCTGGAACTGGTGGGCATGTATGTTACTGCCTTGCCTATTGTTTTGGGGGAGTCTCACTACACATGCATTTGGGTGCAATTATTAAAACAACCCAATAAATTCCCCTTAAGGGTTTCTCCTAATTATCAGGTATCATCAAGTTCCAAAGAAGTCAGCTTGTCTTCACCTCACTCTCCATCACAGAGGGAGATGCTAATTGCATTATCGCCTTGCCAACACCCTCAGAAACGCCACAATGATCACTAGCCGTCTACCACAGAGTCAGAGTTGGCCCAACTTCCGAACCAAACAGTGAAGTCATTCCCAATCCCACTGTCTGCAAACACGAAAAATGCAAGACAGTCACCATAGAAAAGGGGGCTCTGGGATACTTAAAAACAGATCTGCCCCCATACAACTGGGGGTGGGCAACACTCCACAAAATGTCCAGCTGGTTGGGCTCTGGGATCCAACACTCACACACCCATACCCAGGCACACACATGGGCAAAACAGTGGAAAACTGGAAGCCCCCCAAGCCTGGTCATTTCACTCACCCACCCCCAGTCCCCAAACTCTCTGAGTCCTTGACCGAGATGGTAGACCAAGGAAGAAAATCAAAGTGAAGCTGAGTTGTCTTGTTGAAGGTTTATCAGCATGCCTTCTTTCTTAGATAAGTAAGTGCTCATAGAGCCTTTTACATGTTATTTGCAGCAGAGACCAAAACCAAAAATAGCTTGCCCTTATTCACTCAACTTATTTCTTTAAACGCATGAAGTGAGATTGTGATTTTCCTTCCCTTGACTCATTCAACCAGGTATCCAACTATCAAAATCCTTCAGTTCTTCAAGTCCCATCTCAAACCCCAACCTTTCTCAGCCCCATGAGAACGGAGAAGATTAGCTGTTGAACTTTATACTACAAAGAGTCCTTTCCTTTGAAAGAGTTCTTGAGGAAAGCCCAGTGCTCAAGGGAAAAAAAAGGAGACTGGTGCCAATGACCACACAATTCTCAGCAGAAAAAATATACATATTCAGTAGACAGATGAAAATGCATTTTATCCCAATCATAAAAGAAATTCCAATTCTAAGTAGTTTCATCTATCAAACAGGTAGCTTTGTAAAGATCATCTCCTGTTTGGAAAGCAAGCCTGCCACTCTTCCGCGTGGTTCAGAGGACAAATCTTCCCTGGAGATAAATTCTTCAAATTAAAAGGGCCTCACCATAGAGGACTTCTTCACCATAGAGGAATTCACCATAAGGTAAAAGCAGAGATGCGCCCCATGGTTTATGTTCAAATATATTTGTCACAACTGCACTGGTAAGGGCAAAAAATTAGAGACAACTCTGTGTGTGTGTGTGTGTGTGTGTGTTTGCATGTGCGTATGCGCACATCTGACTCTTTGTGACCCCATGGACTGTAGCCCGCCAGACTCCTCTGTCCATGGAATTTTCCAGACCAAACTACTGGAGCAGGTTGCCATTTCCTTCTCCAGGGTATCTTCCAGACCCAGGAACAGAACCTGCATCTTTTGCATCTCCTGCATTGGCAGGCAGGTTCTTTACCAGTTGAGCCACCAGGGAATGTTTCCCAAAAGGGAAATAGTTAAATAAAATGGTACAACCATAAAATGCAATTCTGTTAATTCTTTTTTTTAATTGGAGTATAGTTTCTTTACAATATTGTGTTAGTCTCTCCTGTAGAACTAAGTGAATCGATTATAAGTAGACATATATCCCCTCTCTCTTGAGCCTGCCTTTCAGCCCCACCCCATCCCACCCTTCTAGGTCATCACAGAGCACCAAGCTGAGCTCCCTGTGCTACACAGCAGCTTCCCATTAGCCATTTTACACATGATAGTGTATATATTGTCAGTTCCAATCTCCTAATTCATTCTTCTACCCTCTTCCCCTCCTGTGGCCACATGTCTGCTCCCTGCACCTGCCTCTCTATTTCTGCCCTACAGATACGTTCATCTATACCACTTTTCTAAGGTTCCTAAAATTTAAAAAAAAAAAAAAAGTTTGTGAACACCATTAAGTACACAGGAAAGTATACAATATGTTAAGGGGGAAAAGTGAGACACAAAAACTGTATAGTATAGTAGAAACCCAGTTTGGGGGGAAAAAAATAATAATACATCTAAATGCTCATGGGCCTGTGAAGAAATCCATAAAAATTTTAACCATGTTCGTCTCTGGGTAGTGGGGATTACAGGCAATTTTTATTTACTTCTGGAAACTTCCCTGTATTTTCATATGTTCACAAATAATTGTATATTCCTCCTCTGTTCAGAAAGCAATGATTTGCTTTTGTTCTTAACATTCACTGAGCCCCCCACAGCACTTGCTGTTGGAGAGACTGACAGCAAATTGCCCATTGTGACCCCACTTCTGGGGGAACTCGCTCTGACTTCTCCTCCAGACTGGGTCTCCCCCAGGAGGATTCAGTCCTCCTCCTCCCCTGCTCTTGACCCAAGGTCTATGGGCTCAGTTCCTTACTGCTGCTCTTTGCCTCCAATCTGACCACTTAGCCTGTACCAAAAAGTCCCAGACAAGCTGCCTCGCTTTCCTGGGGCAGGCACCCAACACCCACACACACTGTCCACAAGAAAAAAAAGTCAGCCTCGGCTGGGCTGCCCTGGCCCTCCTGCGTGGTGGCCCGTGGGCCACAGGGTCTCGTCCGCCCAGAGTCAAAGGAGGCAGCCATGGCTTTGACAGGTGCCCTTCGGTTTGTCACATCCTCAATCATATTTAACCATGAGCCCAATGTTCATCCACATCTAACCACGAACCATGAACTCAAGGTTGGAACTCCCATCAGAAGGGCCTTCCAGGTGATCTGCTCATGGAAGGAGTGGGAACTGGAAGGAAACAGGTAGAGACAGTGGACAGATGGAAGTAGGAGGCCCGAGAAACTCTCCTTGGTCCTGCTGGAAAATTGGCTGCTGTGCACTCAGGATGTGCACAGGCTTCATCCTGGGAGTTTCCCAATATGCACTTGTCATAACATAGAGTGGGGATGTTGCTGCTACGTGCTGTCCCATCAGTGAGACTCTATCCTGGGTAGCCTAGAAATGGAGAGGAGAATCTGCTGGTCCCTTGGTCAGGGTCTCAAACCTTCTGAGGCCCTCGTGGCCTCATTGTGCCACCAAATGATTATGACTCTAGAGATGAGCAGAGATATAGCAATCTATCCCATCACTAGAGTCAAACAGGCTATGCCGGACTCCAGGTCATTCTCTAATGCAGTGCCTTCCCAGCAGGCTAGCAAGGAAATTGTAGCTTTTTTCTAATTTTACTTTGCATAGCACATTGACTTTCAACCCTACCTCCCCAGTACCGTGAGGATGGGCCATATCCTTCTGTCCTAAAGTATCCACTTCCCCATCCTGCCTGGCCTCTGGAAAGACTCCCTGGATACCATGCCCCTCCCTCACACCCTCCCTCCCCCTCCTGTGGCCAGCAGTGGGACACCAGTTGTTCACAATGGCAGCACAGCCCTGCACCATGCGTAGCAGGGTGGCCAGAGATGGGAGGGGCCACTGTAGAAGGGAGAGAAAGGGATGACCTTTCCACCCTCTGATGAATGTGCTTGTTACATAATAAACACTCAGCATCCAGAGGCTCCTCCCCAGACAGCTTTGAAAATGGCAATTTTAGCCCCAGGAGCTTCCAGAGGGGCACAGGTTCGGGCCAGGCTCTCTCTCTGGCTGGTTTGTACAGGCAAATCTATCACCCATTCTGACCCACAAAACATCAAGGAGACTGGTCCATGCAGGTGAGTTCCGGTTAATGGCCTCCTCCAGTCCTAAAGGAGCATGGATGGCAGGTACAGGACCGCTCTGTTCTCCCCAAGGAGCCAAGTGTTAAGGAAAGTGTTAGTTACTCAGTCATGTCTGACTCTTTGCAACCCCATGAATGCAGCCCAACAGGCTCCTCTGTCCATGAAATTCTCCAGGCAAGAATACTGGAGTGGGTTGCCATTTCCTTCTCCAGGGGATTTTCCCAACACAGGGATCAAACCTGGGTCTTGTGCATTGCAGGCAGATTTTTGTACCATCTGAGCCTCCAGGGAAGCCCAAGACTTCTGACCTAAGAACCAGGAGATAACAGATCACTTCCGATAGGTTGTGATCACTCATGGGAATGCCTGTCTCATCGAGCTTTCAGAGGAAGCTCACCTGGGACAGGGTTATCGGCACCCAAGGTGCGACAGCAACAGGGTTTCACTCCATCCCAACAATTTCTGACGAGATGCTACTGCCTTTCAACTTTCACCAGCAACAGGGTCAGCCCTGTCCCCTGGCCTCCACCAAAGTTAGCCTGACACACTGGGAGCCTCGAAACAAATTAAATGAGGCAAGGAGGCCACACGGCGAACATTCCATTATGGCCCCTCTGCTCCCTTCCATGAGTGACTCACACAATCACTTTTAGGAGGTGAGGCATCTTATTGAATCAACACTTAATCTCCGTGCCTTGTCTTGGAGGAGGGGGGAGGGACGGTGGGTGCATTATCCCTGATCCTTCTATTTTCCGAGACCCTCACTGGAGAAGGGGAGAATTGTGGGGAACCTTGACCCTTTTCCAGGTAAGCTTCTGATTTACAGTTCGTTGTGCTTTCTAACGAATAATTTTTATATAATAATTCCACCAGTGAGCACCAAACCTTCTTCTTGGGAATGCAATTAAGGGAAAAATTAGCAATAAATTGTTTTCAGTACTTAACCCAGCTCCAAATTTATGGTTGCTGCAATTTATTGTTTCAGAGGCCTGAAAAATGGCAATGAATTTTGTCCCATTGGCTGTCATTCACCCTCGAAACAGAAATGTAAATAAAGAACCGTTCAGGGCCTTGGTTTTTCCGGCTCCTTACAAACCTCAAAACCTTAAGCCCCTCCAGCCAGTTCCCTGGATGGATCCCCCAGCCTTAGAAACAGCGATAAGCTCCCGGTCTGCAGGCAGGCGGCTCCTCTCCTTCTGCGGCCCCATGCAGGACGTGCAGCGCAGAACGAGTGTAAATGAGAAAACACTAACTTCGCTCCTGACGGCGATGCAGGATGTATCCGTTTACCCTATAAATAAGCACTGATCACCTCCATTTTATTGAACTCATTTTCCAGGCAAGCAGAGACCACAAGATTCTTCAGCACATTTTCTCTTTACACCCTCTAGGACGGCTGCTAGTGTCAACTCCGACAGATTTATAGCCCATTCATTCATGGGAACAAAAACCCTGCCACGGCTGGTCATGGGACACGCAATAGCAGTTAGTTCAGAAGATAACAGCGGCAATACCTCACCTCTCCATTCAGGACTACAGAGCCGGCACCACTTTGGAGGTAATAAATGCTTCTTCTTGGGCGATTGGAGTCGTAATCCAGAAATCGCTGTGGTGGGCCTCCTCCCACCCCCAGCTCCGCCTCTAGGGGAACCAGCTTATCCCCACTCTAACCCAGCCTTAACTCCAGCCCCGCGTCTGCCCCACAAGGGACTGGCAAGGGGCTGATGGCAGCGCCTTGTGGAACCAGAAAGGACACCCAGCCCCTTGCTTCCAGTCCGCTCAACATGGACTGTGGCTATTCTGTAGGACTCAAGCAATACTGCAAAGCCGAGAAGGCTGACTCCTTGCTCGTGGTGAGTGGCAATGCAGGCATGCACATTCACTCCAGTCTGCCAGATGCCCTCTGTGGCCCCCAGCTTGGGCACACATTACCTCCCTTTTTCCTCTCTCAAGCAGCAAATAAGAATGACCAAGGGCCCACACTTTCTTAACAGACCCAACAGCAGCCAAAGGTGCTCCCAGGTGGAGCCCATGAACCCAATGAAGAATCAAAGGCAGGTTGGGTCTGACCTTGAAATGGGTCAGAAACATCAGAGCTGGGGCGCAAGCCCAGTCCCCACAACAGGACGAAGCTGGTCTGACTAGTTCACGTCTGTCCCCAGAGCCTGAAACAAGCCAGGTACAAAGCAAACACAAAACAAGCATGTGTTGAATAAACCTTTTTTTTTTTTTAAGCAAACAATCCAGAAAGGAATAAAGACAAATGAGGAATCTGAAGCTTAAGGTAAGGACAAAGAAGCAACAACTATGGTTAAGCATTCTGTCTCATTTTGAAGTCAGCTTCACCCACTTCCAAGCCTCAGTTTACTTATCCGTAAAAATGGGGGTATTAACTAAACCTAACTCAGAGTATTATTGTTAGAATTAAATGATATATAAAGACATATTAAATGATACATAATGCATCAATATACAATAAATTATCATAAATGTTAATATACATAGATATGTATATAAAGGGCTTCCCAGGTGGTGCTAGTGGTAAAGAACCCACTTGCCAACACAGGAGACTTACAGAGACAGGGGCCCGACCCCTGGGTCAGGAGAAACCCCTGGAGGAGGGCATGGCAACCCACTCTACTGTTCTTGCCTGGAGAATCCCACGGACAGAGGAGCATGACAGGTGGCAGGCTACAGTCCATAGGGTCGCAGAGTCAGACATGACTGAAGGGACTTAGCACAGCACAGCAGATATGTTGTCAAATCTGTTCAGTTCAGTTCAGTCGCTCAGTCGTGTCCGACTCTTTGCGACCCCATGAATCGCAGCACGCCAGGCCTCCCTGTCCATCACCAACTCCCGGAGTTCACTCAGACTCACGTCCAACGATTCAGTGATGCCATCCAGCCATCTCATCAAATAAGTTAAATTAGTGTAATTGGAGAAACAAAAGATTCACACAAGACAATTTAAGATCAATAGAAGAGAGAAGGTCATCGAGCACCAGATGATGCTTCAAGGCTCATGCCTTCAGTTTTTGAAACCTTCCACAGGGCACAGATACCTGCTTCCAACCCTCAGTACTCTGTGGCCTGTTTTCTTTAGAGATGTGTTATTTGTGGCTGTTATTCTAGGGTTCTGACAGTGAAAGTAAGAAACTGTTAGTTGCTCAGTTGTGTCTTTTTGTGACCCTATAGACTGTAGCCCACCAGGCCCCTCTGTCCATGGAATTCTCCAGGCAAAAATACTGGAGTGGGTTGCCATTTCCTTCTCCAGGGGATCTTCCCAACCCAGTAACTGAACCGGGCTCTCCTGCATTGCAGACAATTAAACACCAAAGCAAGAACCTAATAGTCTTCCCTCAGAGATCCACCCACCTTCACCCGTGGGTCACCCTCCCTGGAGTCCAGGTGAGAGAGGACTGTGAAGAGCCAGCGGGCCCAGGGCAGGTCATTGAGATGGAAGTCGAGAGCCTCCAGGATGTAGAAAGTACCAGAGAGAGAAACCAAGGTTAAGCTCTGAAGGAAAACGCAAAATACAGGGGGCAGGGGAGCTTATGAAAAAGCATAGAAAATGACACTGGGCTTCAGTTGCTGTAAGTACATTCTTTGCTAATCAATCAGCTTTTATTGTGACGCCTCCAGCTCAGCTCATAACGCAGGGAAGCAGCCTCAGCAGCAGTTTAAAATGTTTCCAGTTTAATAATCCCTGCTAATTGAAAGCAGCTCAGAAACAGGGGTAAGGTTGGGGGTTGGGGACACTCTAGCACAGTTGATGGTAACAGAGCTGTTCCTACAGGGTGCAAAATAACCTTTGATGCTGGAGGGAAAACCTGCTTCCCCAGCCCTAAACAACTAATTCCTACAACTGTCTGCTTTGGCGCTGGATCCTTCTTGTGTTTTAATTGTGTAATGTTATGGCCGCGAATTGTTGTGAAACCTGTTTTTATCTGTGGAAAATTAACCACCCCCTGCTGCAAAAACTAAATATTTTTTTTCTTCAAAAAAGAATTACATGCATTTTTATAATTGTTCTTTCCTTTCAAATCACCTAGTATGACAAATGCTGGGTGACATGATAGTTCATCTGCTAAAGAGTGCCTTTATGAGTTGAGGCTTCGATGCTTTAATGGAGAAATTGCCTGATTTAAGTAAATCATGTCACCTTCACCCTTGCAATCATATTTGTTGCTGACGTCTGCTGACCTAACCTGCAGAGCAAAAACAAAAACCCATTTACATTTCCCGGCTGAGATATTTGGTTCACATGATGTACAAATAGGTCATAATGAAGAGTGATTTTAGCACACAGCAAAGGTACAATTTAAGGATACTTTTGACAGTTTTTACACATACAGAATTATTCAGTGTTGTAATTGAAACGATAAAAGACAGACTTTTAGCACAAAAAGCCTCTAATTCCTCAGCCCAGGTCTCTTTGACTTCCGTGGCAGAGCTACACTTGAGGATGCAGGTACGGTGAAGAGACGTCATCTGTTTGATGTGCCAAGAATCAGCTGGGTCCCTCCCTCTTTCCTTGGGTACACGCAAATCTATCCTAGGACATGGATTCAGGTACCCAGATCTTGATACCTGGTCCTGCTCTCCATGACACCCATTCTCCCCTTTATATCGCAGGGAATCCATACTTATTTGTTCAGTGAATGAATGAGTGTCCAAAATTTGGAAAACAAACTTTAAAAACATCAATACACAAGTGTAAATGCAAGTGTGCATTTCTCTAATGAAGGAGATTAACAAACATCACAGGAAGCAGACACTCTCATCACTCAGACGTTGTCCTCCTTGAAACTGATTCTCCTCAGCAAATGTTTATTCAGCCAGTTTTGTGCACAGGGGTAGGGAGAGGCATTCCCCTCAGTTTCTCTCTGCTTCTTCTCAACCCAATGGAAATCTCTGTGTATTAAAAATATAATCACATCCTTTACTTTTCTTCAAAGGAAACCAAGCTTTTAAGTGTGCTTCTTGAAATCTAGAAGAGGCTAGAGATCTTATCAGGCAGCAAAGTATAGTTCCTTTAGTAACAAAATTTAAAAAGTAAAAGCCGCTCAGTCGTGTCCGACTCTTTGTGACCCCATGGACTGTATAGTCCATGGAATTCTTCAGGCCAGAATACTGGACTGGGTTGCCTTTCCCTTCTCCAAGTGATCTTCCCAACCCAGGGATCAAGCCCAGGTCTCCTGAATTGCAGGCAGATTCTTTACCAGCTAAGCCACAAGGGAAGCCCAAGAATACTGGAGTGGGTAGCCTATCCCTTCTCCAGCCAATCTTCCCCACCCAGGAATCTAACCAGGGTCGCCTGCATTGCAGGTGGATTCTTTACCTACTGAGCTATGAGGGAAACTCAACAAAATTTTAAAGCTATATNGATTCTTTACCAGCTAAGCCACAAGGGAAGCCCAAGAATACTGGAGTGGGTAGCCTATCCCTTCTCCAGCCAATCTTCCCCACCCAGGAATCTAACCAGGGTCGCCTGCATTGCAGGTGGATTCTTTACCTACTGAGCTATGAGGGAAACTCAACAAAATTTTAAAGCTATATGTAAACCTAATTGGTTAAGTTTTTTGTTTTGCTGAAATAAACTATATATTTAGCTGAGTTTTGCCATATATTAGCAGTCCATCTAAAAGACAACATAAAATTATGAGGCATTACAAGTGTTATGTTGCTCTAAACAAGGAGACTTTGAGCTTATAATCAGTGCCTCTAAAATAGTAGTCATGCTTCATTCTCAAACTTCCATCTACCACCACCACTATCCAAGATGATTTGGGGGGAGGGGGGCTTGGTGTATTTTTTTCTTTTAATTTTTAATTTATAATTAATTTTTTTAATTTCTAAAGAAATTAGGAATAAATAATTTTTAAATTTTTTCTTTTAATTCTTTTAATTTTAAAAAATTTGGGATATTTACATTTTATCCTTAATCAAGGACTAGGCTTAGAGAAGTAAATTTCTTTCCTGGAATAACAGATTTATTTCTCCAGAAAATGATACTGGCACCACATCATGTGTGAGCAGTTAGAGCTCTGCTTACAATCATGGTAGGAGGTGGGCTGGCTGGACCAAAACCAGAGATACCCTAGGACTGGACACATTTTGGTGTTTGTGGTACAGTCAGCAAAAGACTGAAAAGACAGAAGCAGTGCCTGGTCTCAGCTCCTCCCAGCCAGACCTCCCAGACCCACGTCATCCCTGGGAAGCCGTCCATTCCTTTCAGACTGGAAAGATGCCCTGGGAAGTGGTTTGCCAATCACGGTGTCAGGGTCAAGAAGAAGAACATCCACATCCATGACACCCTGGGACTCTGGTGGCCAGGAGCCCCTTCCCAGATCATCACAGTCACTGGATGACCACACTGCATGTACAGACACATCATGAGACACAGGCTTGTTCAATCTTCTGGCTCTCGAGTTTTAAAGAGTTCTCTGAATTCACCCTGAAGATACAAGGAAAGAGAAGCAAGGCGATTTTTTTAACTTTGCATGTTATATGGGGGTATAGCCAATTTACAGACAATGCTGTGACAGTTTCAGGTGAGCAGGGAAGGGACTCCACCATATATACACATGTATCCATTCTCCCCCAAACTCCCTCCCATCTAGGCTGCCACATAACATTGAGCAGAGTTCCACCTGCTAGACAGTAGGTCCTTTCTGGTTATCCACTTTAAATACAGCAGAGAGTGCAGGCAACCATAAGTCCTTCTCTAAGTCTATCTGTTTTTTAAGTAAGTTCATTTATATCATTTCTTTTTAGATCCCACATATACGGGCTGTAATATGATCCTTTTCCTTCTCTGACGTACTTCATTCTATAACAATCTCTAGGTCCACCCATGTAGAAACAGGCCAAAGCAAGAAAATAAATAATACTAACATAATGTAACCCTTAGGATAAAACATATATCCATAAATCCAGGTTGATATCTGTAAATAATTGAATAAATAGACAAATGGGGGAAGAGGACAGCTCTTCCTTACTATAGGATTTTCATTCAAAAGTATAGACAGAATAATGGAAATAGAAAGTCACCATTAACACACAAGATGGAGAAGCTCTATACAGTCAGCAAAAACAAGACCAGGAACTGACTGGCTCAGATCATGAACTCCTTCTTGGAAAATTTAGACTTAAATAGAAGAAAGTAAGGAAAACCATTAGGCCATTCAGGTATGGCCTAAATCAAATCCCTTACCATTATACAGTGGAAGTGACAGATAGATTCAACAGATTAGATCTGATGGACAGAGTGCCAGAAAAAATATGGACAGAGGTTCGTAACACTGTACAGGAGGCAGTGATCAAAATTATCCCCAAGAAAAAGAAATGCAAAAAAGTAAAACAGTTGTATGAGAAGGGGTTACAAATACCTGAGAAAAGAAGAGAAGCAAAAGGCAAAGGAGAGAAGGAAAGCTATACTCATCTGAATGCACAGTTCCAAAGAATAGTAAGGGGAGGAAAGAAAGCCTTCCTAAGCGAACAGTGCAAAGGAATAGAGGAAACAATAGAATGCAAAAGACTAGAGATCTCTTCAAGAAAATTAGAGATACCAAGGGAAATTTTCATGCGAAGATGGGCATGATAAAGGACAGAAACAGCAAGTACCTAACAGAAGCATAAGAGATTAAGTAGAGGTGGCAAGAATACACAAAAGAACTATACAGAAAAAAGATCTTAATGACCCAGATAACCACAATGGTGTGATCACTCACTTAGGGCCAGACATCTTGGAGTGCAAAGTAAAGTGGGCAATAGGAAGCACTACTATGAACAAAGCTAGTGGAGGTGATGGAATTCCAGCTGAACTATTTCAATTTTTTTTTTTTTAATATTGTAGGGTGGTTTGACAAGCACAAATGTTAGAGAGACAACTGGGAGCTGAGCTGAATGACAAATTCATCTGCATGAGGCTGCTCCTTCAAAACTGGGACATGTGGTTGCTTCAGCTACTGTACAGAAGCCAACACAGAGACACAGAGTGGTTGAATGGATGAAAAATGAAGAGCTATCCACATGCTGTCTACAAGAGACTCCCTTTAGATGTAAGAAGGGCAGTCCAAGAGGGAGGGTATATGTGCGTATATGGCTGATTCATTTTGGTCTGCAGCGGAAACTAACACAGCATGGTAAAGCAACTGCACTCTAAGGAAAAAAAAAAGAAATTGTTCTTCTCTGCAGCATATAACTGTGGCTGTCTTCTAAACAGGGTGATGCTTTTCCTTTAGAACACCTTGGAAGGTTTAGCTGCATGAGTGTGTATGCAGGGGCTGTATAAGAGGGAGAGAACTTCAAGTTTCCACGGCAATCCCAGGAGGCTAGGGGTGAGGACAGGAAGGCTGTGGGTGAGCAAGAACAGGGAGGAGTAGGGCTGGGAGGTGATAGGCCTTTGCCATGACCCCTGAATCTTTGGCTTTTCTTGAAATATTTGCCAAATGCTTGGTATTCATGGATGTCTTACTATGAACAGAAACTAGTCAAGGAAGTGAGTTGTGCATTCTTGGCTGATGGAGGGCAAAAGAGAGACCACAACAGGTCTGTGTCAGAGTGAGTGAGAAGCAGAGGGTTCAGGGCAGTGCAAGCTCCCCAAGGATGATCGAAAGTCAGTTCCAGAAGGCTTTGGAATCTCGAAACCCTGCAAATGATAGGGATCATAGATAATTCCCCTTTATTTGTTGTTAGTTGAAGGATAATCACTTTACAACACTGTCTTGGTTTCTGCCATACATCAACATGAATCAGCCATAGGTATACCTATGTCTCCTCCCTCTTGAACCTCCATCCCACCCCTCTAGGTTGTCACAGAGCCCTGGTGTGAGTTCCCTGAGGCACACAGCAAATTCCCACTGGCTATCTCTTTTACATATGGTACTGTTTACGTTTCCATGCTACTCTCTCCACTAACCCTCTCCTTCCTCTCCCCCCATGTCCACACGTAGAGATAATTCCACTTTAAACCTAAACCTCAGTATGGCAAGGGATATAGGACACTGAGTTTACACAGACTGTGATGTTTTACACAGATAAGGGATTTCAGAAAATAAAGCCAGAGTTGGCAAGTTTGTAGATGTCAAAGGGGAGACAAAGGTCTCTAGCACTGAGGGAAGGAGCATCTCAACACCTAGAGCATCACCACCACACGTGGGGATGTTTTCCAAGAACTGCAGAGGCTGGTGGAAACTCGGGCAGAATTCTTTATGGTTTTTCAAACCTACAAATGTTTGCTTTGTTGAAAAAGCTATATAATATCATAAATAGTTTAAACTTATTTATCTAACCTCAAAGACAAGCTATTTCCCTCAAGACTTACAGCTCTGAAATATTCAATGTTCTCTTTTCACAATGCTGAAATCATTTTTGGAAGGCAAATGTTATGGGGGAGAAAAGTTCAGATCTGGAGGGGCTGTGAAACACGTGTTGTAAAACGTCTGCACCTCTGGGGTGCCTTTAAAATAGTCACTGTTTAAAAACACATTTCCTTCATCCTTGAAAGGCTCATGAAATATTCTACACTGTAAAATCCTTTGGCCTCTTCAGACTGCTCTAAAATGCTAGATTTTTTCTGTCAATGGATCACATACATTATACTTGTATGTTTTATTCATTGGTTTGTTTCCTCCAGCTACTCAACACTCAGAAAATATTCTGTATTTTTTTTCCCTCATATGAAAATTGAAAGTTTAAGCTACCATTACTGACCTCCAGGGGATATGAAGAAATGATGCTGCTGGTTTATAAGATTAGAGGTGAATCAAATACAGTGTAGGCAAAGCACAAATGGAGTCATTACTAATAAAGAAGACAAATAAACAAGAGTCCACACTTTCACTGTTAAAGAGGATATCTCAAAGCTCCTAGCACAAAGGGTAGACCCTTCTCCACTGTGGGGTCTCCACCGTGTAGGACATTCTGCAGAGCATTTTCTTCTTCTGAGTTAGTTGTAGCCCCTCTGTTCTTTTGGCAGTAAATGCAGTATAACTATGGTTTTGGGTTATAAAGGACCATCCATCAGTGATGCCATATCCAGAGTGTGTGTGTGCACTCAGTTGCTCAGTCATGTCTGACTCTTGTGACCCCATCGGCTGTAGCCTACCAGGCTCCTCTGTCCATGGGATTCTCCAGGCAGGAATACGGACGCAGGCAGGAATACTGGAGTGGGTTGCCATGCCCTCCTCCAGGGGATCTTTCTGACCCAGGGGTCAAACCTGCATCTCCTGCATTGCCAGGTGGATTCTTTACCACTGAGCCACCTGGGAAGCCATATCCCGAACTTCCTCCACATACAAGGCTATGGCTTTTACTATTCAAAGAATTCTCTCAAATAGAGGAAGTACTTCCTCTTTTCTAGTAAAATGACGTCAACAGACTGGTGTAATCGGGGTCCCAAGTAATTTGATCTGAGGACTTTAGAGACAACCTGGGTCATCAGATCAACCCCCAGTTTCATCATCAAGAGGCCTTCCTCAAAGGTTTCTTTTTTGAATTGTGTTTGTTTTTTCACCCCAGTTTGATGCTTTTTTTCTTTTTAAAAAAATTTTTTGGAAGATAATCGCTTTACAACATTGTGCTGCTTTCTGTCATATCCTCCAAAGCTTTGAAAAGGTGATTCTTGGGACTTCCCTGGTGGTCCGGTGGTTAAGAATCCAGCTTGCAGTGCAGGGGACTTGGGTTTGGTCCGCGGCTGGGGAACTAAGATCCCACAAGCCTTGAGGCAACCAAGTCCGAGCACCACCACTATTGAGCCCACGTGCCACAGCCAGATGAGCCAGGTGCCACGAGGAAAGGTCCCGGTGCCGCAACTGAAAGCCAATGCGGCCAAATAAATAAATAATCAACATGAGGTTTTCCTGCCACCGAGGAAGGGTGCCAGCAAGTCCTCTTCCTAGTGTGCTCATCCCCGACCTCTCAACAGCCCTGAATGCCCGCTCTGCATGGGACCAACCCGTTCTCTTTAGCTCCGACAGTCACATCTTGTGAGCACTATGTCGTATCTCATAGTTCATGACAAACATATCTCAGTTCACTGCTGGACAGTGTCTGTCAGGGTCCCATTTATAGTCTGGAAAGGGCCTGTGAGAGTTATACTATCTATTATCTCAAAACCAAAAACCCTTCAGTGTTCCCTGAAGAATAAGAGTCAGTCAAAACTGGTGCAAATCAAGGATAGTGATAACACACTGGAGTTAACCAGTGGTGAAAACCACTGACCCTGGCACAGGGAATCCCTCAACAGCTCAAACAGGGACAATCTGGGGACATTCGGAGGCCCTTCCTGGTATACCCCAATTTTGGTAATCCATCAGTATAACACTTGGACGTAAATGAACAAGTAGCTTTGATAAGTCCCTTAAAATGGACATAAACAAAAAGCTTTGATTATGTCCCTACATTAATTGTATGGCTTGTTTGGTAGTCATGTACCATGACCTACAAGTTGATCTTCCTCCTGCCCCCACCAAATCCCACAGAACCTCATGTGGGTGGTGTCAGTGGAGCTCCCAGGATGAAACCTCAAGGCTTGGTTGACTCCCCAAGGCTCCCTTTCCTCCTCCCTCAAGGCATCGACTCCTCTTGTGTCTCTGAGCTGCTCCACTTCCTCTGTGAAGTGGTTCCCTTCTCCTTAGGAGTGATGGGGAGTAAGATCCAGTTTCCCCAGCTCCATAGCTTTGACTCTTCTTGGAGGAGAAAAGACAAAAGCCCTTCAGCATGCAGGTACTGCTGCTCAGCAGCTCCTTCTCCAGCCCCAAGAACCTCACTGTTCTCATCTAACTGTGTAACGCTAAGATTTTCTGTGTGTCTTCCCTCCCTGTTATCACTTGGAAAATTTCTACTAATTCCTAAAGCTCTCTCTTAAGGCTGCTCTTCATGACCCTCTCTGACCCTGAAGCTGAGTTCTCTTTTGCGGAACTCTGAACGTGTTGACATGCCTGATTCCACCTCCAGAACAAGCCCAGAGCATGGATCCCACCCTGCCCTATAACCCCAGCCTCCGGTTCACTCCTTGTTTCCCCACTGTTTCCTGGGGGAGAGGCTCTCATTTTGAGAACATTTGAGGTAAGTTCCAGAAGACTCTTTGGCCCCACTTACTGGCTAAAGCACTGGTTCTTAACCTTGGCTGCACATCAGAATCATCTCGGGAGCCTTAAAAACCCCCATTCTCAGGCCATATAGCAGCGAAATTAAATCAGACTCTCTCAGGGCAGAGGGGCATGGGTGGGAGGTGACGTCCAGGCCTGAACTGACACTGTATCTGTCAGTGGCTCAGTCACATCTGACTTTTTGCGACCGCAAGGACTGTAGCCCATCAGGCTCCTCTGTCCATGGGATTCTCCAGGAAAGAATACTGGCGTGGGTAGCCATTCCTTCCTCCAGGGGATCTTCCAGACCCAGGGATCAAACTCAGGTCCCCTGCATTGCACTAAGGTTGTTTACTGTCTGAACCATTAGGGAAGCTGCCAACTGACACTATTCATGATAATAAAATGACTTTTGTATATTACTTGCCAATCATGAAAATAAGCACATGGGTGTTGAATTACCAAATACAGAACTAGGGGAAATAAATGAATGAAAAATAAGAAAAATGAAAGGGGCTCCTAAATTGGGGTGTTACTAGAGATGTTGAAATTGTATTTGGTTTGCTATCATACCAGAATGTGGGGTGTTCTCTCCACAATGACAGTTTTTCTTCCATCAGCAGTGTCTGAATGCCTTTTTTTTCCAGCCTGAACCAAGAAGCCCTCATACTTTTTTAAATTTCTGGAGGCTGAATTCCAGTGAAATTTCCTCTCCTTCAGCCCCCACCCAGTGTGGGTTCTGTGTACCCCTCTCTCTTACCAGGAAGGCACAGGAGCCAAGGAGTGAATGTGGACAAACGAGTCATTCAAGGGCTTCTGATGGTTCTGTGTGTCTTACATGAGACATGCCTCCAGCCTCCATAGCCATCTTGAGCTCTCCATCCACATCCGGGGGTCTCACAGCATCAAAGAGCTGAAATCGAGGCCCATGGGGCAGACAGCAAGTAGGGCCTTCCTTACAGGTGAGTAGGTATGATTGGTTTGAGGCCTTGGCTCTTACTGCCTACATTTTTTATCTTTTGGCCCCACCACGTGGCATATGAGACCTTAGTTCCCTAACCAGGGATTGAACTCCCTGCACTGGCATCATCAAGTCTTAATCACTGGGCCACCAGGTTAGCCCCTCTTACTGCCTTTAAGGAAAAGTTCCCTCACTACTCCCTGGCAGATCTCAGACAGGTCTTGGGAGCTCTGCATCAGACACCCAGGCTTCCATTTCCACCACATTCTGAGGAGCCAGGAGAATACAGGGTAAGCCCGGGCACCACTCAGAGATCCGTGGGAGTGAAGCCACTTGTTACATTAAGAACTCCAGCTTCAGATGATCACCAAGAGGAGACCTGACGTTGGAAAGCAGGGTGGAGGAATCAAGCCTCTGCCTCCAAGATGAGCATGCAGTCCAGCAAGTTCTGTCAGGGCTGAGTCATGTCCATCTAGGGAGTCTTAGATCAAAAAAGCAAGAGAGTTTCAGAAAAACATCTATTTCTGCTTTATTGACTATGCCAAAGCCTTTGACTGTGTGGATCACAAGAAACTGTGGAAAATCCTGAAAGAGATGGGAATACCAGACCATCTGTCCTGCCTCTTGAGAAACCTATATGCAGGTCAGGAAGCAACAGTTAGAACTGGACATGGAACAACAGACTGGTTCCAAATAGGAAAAGGAGTACGTCAAGGCTGTATATTGTCACCCTGCTTATTTAACTTATATGCAGAGTACATCATGAGAAACGCTGGACTGGAAGAAACACAAGCTGGAATCAAGATTGCCGGGAGAAATATCAATAACCTCAGATATGCAGATGACACCACCCTTATGGCAGAAAGTGAAGAGGAACGAAAAAACCTCTTGATGAAAGTGAAAGAGGAGAGTGAAAAAGTTGGCTTAAAGCTCAACATTCAGAAAACGAAGATCATGGCATCTGGTCCCATCACTTCATGGGAAATAGATGGGGAACCAGTGGAAACAGTGTCAGACTTTATTTTTTTGGGCTCCAAAATCACTGCAGATGGTGACTGCAGCCATGAAATTAAAAGACACTTACTCCTTGGAAGAAAAGTTATGACCAACCTAGATAGCATATTCAAAAGCAGAGACATTACCTTGCCAACAAAGGTCCGTCTAGTTAAGGCTATGGTTTTTCCTGTGGCCATGTACGGATGTGAGAGTTGGATTGTGAAGAAAGCTGAGTACTGAAGAATCGATGCTTTTGAACTGTGGTGTTGGAGAAGACTCTGAGAGTCCCTTGGACTGCAAGGAGATCCAACCAGTCCATTCTAAAGGAGATCAGTCCTGGGTGTTCTTTGGAAGGAATGATGCTGAAGCTGAAACTCCAGTACTTTGGCCACCTCATGCAAAGAGTTGACTCATTGGAAAAGAGCTTGATGCTGTGAGGGATTGGGGGCAGGAAGAGAAGGGGACGACAGAGGATGAGATGGCTGGATGGCATCACTGACTCAATGGAAATGAGTTTGAGTAAACTCCGGAGTTGGTGATGGACAGGGAGGCCTGGTGTGCTGAGATTTATGGGGTTGCAAAGAGTTGGACATGACTGAGTGACTGAACTGAACTGAAGTGAGTCTTCATATCAGAACTGTGCTAATACAAAAACCATGGGGGGAAAGCTGTGGTAAATCTGATATAAGATATCACTGTGGAGAGGTTATACACTAGTTTGGGAGCAGGAACCTGCCAGAGGTCGTAAGCCCTATTCTAGTTTTCCAATCAAGGGTTTGCAAACAGTAGCAGAACCAATTCTTAAAAAAAAATTTTTTTTTTTTAATATAAGGAAGTCCAATTCACAAAACTGAAAAAATGTGGCAGTCTTTGAGTTACACTGTTATGTTGGGGGAAAGAGTTGGTTTATCCACTGGTCTGTTGATGGTACATAGAAGAGAGGTAGGTAGTTATTTGCAGGGCAGAGAATGAACAGGTACAATGTGAAATGACAAGCTCAAAGGCCTGTGGGTCAGCTGTTTTCACCATGTAAAGGGCTGAAGGTTACTACGGGGCTGGGTGTCTGAAGTTTTCAGGACAGACACATATTGTTGGGACTGAAGACAAGAGCAGGTATAGATATCTGGGGATGAAAGCAGTGTTGCTGATGACAGGACTGGCCCACAAGAGCTGCAGTCTGAATGCTTCAAGAGATGGCAGGACTCTGCAGATACAGAAGCCCAAGCACACAGCTCTTTTGCAATAAGAATGAAATTTGCCAGGTGCTTGAACAGCCCTTTCTGTTTTTCATTCTGCACATCTAGCTCTTAATACCATATTCCAGCATTTCTTTTTTTTAAATTTATTTGGCTGCACTGGTCTCTGCTGCAGCACACGGGATCTTTAGCCACATAGGAACCCTTAGTTGTGGCCTGTGGGATCTGTTCCCTGACCAGGGCTTGAAACTGGCTTCCCTGCATTGGGAGCACAGGGTCTTAGCCACTGGACCACCAAGCAGTCCTCCAGCATTTCTTTCTACTTCTTGATCATATAGAGACTCATGTTTCCTCCAAATGGGGAACTGAGATAGATCAAAGATGAGAAGAAAATCATGTTTCAAGGAGCATTCAGGATAGAGCTTTAGCAGATCCTCAAAGCATAGATAATTGGTTTAAAGTGAGCTTTTTCATCCAATAAACCAATAACCCAAGTGTATCAGCCTTAGGTGAGGCAGTGGGGAGTCATTACCAGGCTTGCCATGTTCCTTTCCTCCTACTGCAGACAAGGGAGGACCTCCGTCCTCCTGGGGACAGGGTGGGCAGACCTGGTCAGACCTCTGGCCTAGTGTTGGCTGGCACCCTGCAGGCCAGCCTTGTGGTGGATTCTGCCTGGAACCTAGCCCTCCCACACCAGACGGGCCTCTAAGTGAGGTTGGGCCCTGGTTTTGCCCATGCCTGAGGCCCTGACACCTTGTCTCCAAGCTGCGGCGCCTCCTCGGGCCTGCCTCAGACCTCAGCCTTGACACTCTCCTCTCTGGTTAGACCACCTGGGTCTCCATTCTGCTGCCTCAAGCCCAGAGCTTCATCCTCCCTCCAGTTCAAGAGTCACACAGACTTGGGACTAAATCTCAGCTCACACATCTGAGCATGTTTGCTAAGTCGCTTCAGTCGTGTCCGACTCTGTGCAACCCCATAGACGCCAGCCTACCAGGCCCCCCTGTCCCTGGGATTCTCCAGGCAAGAACACTGGAGTGGGTTGCCATTTCCTTCTCCAGTGCATGAAAGTGAAAAGTGAAAGGGAAGTCGCTCAGCCGTGTCTGACTCTTAGCAACCCCATGGACTGCAGCCTACCAGGCTCCTCTGTCCATGTGATTTTCCAGGCAAGAGTACTGGAGTGGGGGTGCTTACTCATTAGCAATACAAAGATAGCAATGATATCCACCTCACAGCCTGTTCAAGCTGACACATGTTAGGGACTCAAGTTAGGGTTAGGTTAAGGGCTACATATTCTGAAAGTTATATGCAAATTGTTGTGGGTAAGTGTATTTTTCTGGAAAGAGAGTCTTTTTTGTGTGTGTTGGGGGCGGGGAGCAGGGGGGCAGCCAAAGGGATTTGTGACCTAAAGATGTTAAATCACCGCCATTGAGTTCCACACCATACAGTATAAACCAACACTTGATGGGGAAAAATAATTGTCAGAGAGATGAGGTTGTGCTCAGGAATTCAAGCATATCATCTTGCCGCACAGCAAAAACTGTTCTCAAAATCCTCCCCTGGAATTATTAAAGCCAGTAAAGAAAGCTAATAATTCACTTACACATCAACAAAGCTCTAGGTATCAGTTCAGTTCAGTCGTTCAGTCGTGTCCGACTCTTTGCGACCCCATGCATCGCAGCATGCCAGGCCTCCCTGTTCATCACCATCTCCCGGAGTTCACTCAGACTCACGTCCATCGAGTCCGTGATGCCATCCAGCCATCTCATCCTCGGTCGTCCCCTTCTCCTCCTGCCCCCAATCCCTCCCAGCATCAGAGTCTTTTCCAATGAGTCAGCTCTTCGCATGAGGTGGCCAAAGTACTGGAGTTTCAGCTTTAGCATCATTCCTTCCAAAGAAATCCCAGGGTTGATCTCCTTCAGAATGGACTGGTTGGATCTCCTTGCAGTCCAAGGGACTCTCAAGAGTCTTCTCCAACACCACAGTTCAAAAGCATCAATTCTTCGGTGCTCAGCTTTCTTCACAGTCCAACTTTCACATCCATACATGACCACAGGAAAAACCATAGCCTTGACTGGGCGTACCTTCGTCGGCAAAGTAATGTCTCTGCTTTTGAATATACTATTCAGGTTGGTCATAACTTTTCTTCCAAGGAGCTCTAGGTATACTTCACAGCATTTTAATTCTAAAAACACCCCCAATTAAGAGAGTACCTTTAAAACTACATAATCTATTTTTTCTGAAATGGATCTCTATCTCTTGTATATGAAAGGCTTTCCTTCTCTCTGCTCAACTTATGGAGTACCCAGCCCCCTGATGTTACCTGGTTAGAACCTTGCTTCTACCATCTGCTGAACACATGCTGTGTGCACTCAATTTTGTACCTTCAACCCACTTATCATTTGAAAAGATCCTGATGCTGGGAAAGGTTGAGGGCAGGAGGAGAAGGGATGACAGATGATGAGATGGTTGGATGACATCATCGACTCAATGGACATGGGTCTGGGTGGACTCCAGAGTTGGTGATGGACAGGGAGGCCTGGCGTGCTGTGGTTCATGGGGTTGCAAAGGGTCAGACACGACTGAGCAACTGAACTGAACTGAACCCACTTATCTCCCACAACCCCTCCTATCAGTAGGGAGCTGAAAAATGACAGGAATGTAGGGCTTAAATCTATACCATGCTAAAGTTTATATTTTTTAGAAGGCAGTTTGCCTTATTTTATTAGTTTTTCTTTTATTTATTTATTTATTTATTTTACTTTACAGTACTCTATTGGTTTTGGCATACATTGACATGAATCTGCCACGGGTGTACACGAACTCCCAAACATGAACCCCCCTCCCACCTCCCACCCCCCATCATCCCTCCAGATCATTCCCAAACACCAGCCCCAAGCATCCTGCATCCTGCATCGAACATAGACTGACGATTCGTTTCTTACATGATAGTATACATATTTCAATGCTATTCTCCCAAATCATCCCACCCATTCCCTCTCCCTCTCCCTCAGAGTCCAAAACTCTGCTCTACACATCTGTGTCTCTTTTGCTGTCTTGCATACAGGGTCCTCATTACCATCTTTCTAAATTCCATATATATGTGTTAGTATACTGTATTGGTGTTTTTCTTTCTGGCTTACTTCACTCTGTATAATCAGTTCCAGTTTCATCCATCTTATTAGAACTGATTCAAATGTATTCTTTTTAATGGCTGAGTAATACTCCATTGTGTATATGTACCACAGCTTTCTTATCCATTCATCTGCTGATGGACATCTAGGTTGTTTCCATGTCCTGGCTATTATAAACAGTGCTGCGATGAACACTGGGGTACATGTATCTCTTTCTTAGTTTTTCTTTAAACAACAAAGCATTACAGCTATTTCTGTTCCCAAACCTTTTCCCTTCTTTTCTCTTCTAGCAGTACCAACAATCCTGACATTGGTACATACATGTCCTTCCCATGAAAGTTTGTATATTTTGCCATATGCTCATATGCTCACAAATAAAACATATGATTGTGCCATGGGTTTTAAAACTTTACATGCTATTATATTGTGAGTATTATGATTATGATTTTAATAAGATATAATTGAAATACTATAAAATTCACCCTCTCAAAGTCTACAATTCAGTGTTTTCTTAGTATTCATACAGTTGTGAAACCACCAGTCCTATATCATTTCAGAACATTTTCACCACCCCCAAAGAGAAACCCATGCCTATGAGTCATTACTCTCCACTCTCTTGCATTCTCCTCTCCTTTTGGCCACTGGCAGCCTCCAGTCTGTCTCTATGGACTTGCCCACTCTAGACATTTCATGGAAATGTAATCATGTAATACGTGATCTTTCATGTCTGGCTTCTTTCACTTAACCCTGATTTTTAAAGATTCATCCATGTCTTACCACGTGTCAGTATTTCATTCCTTTTTACGACCAAATAAAATCTCATTGTATGGATATACTACATTTTGATTACCTATTCATTAGTTGATGGATACTTAAGTTGCTTCGACTGTTTGGCTATTAAAAAGAAAGTTGCTATGAGCATTTGGGTATGAGTTTTTGTGTGAACATATGTTTTCATTTGTCTTGGGTATATACTTAGGAGTGGAAGTGTTGGGTCATATGCTTAACTTTTGGGGAAACTGCCAAACTGTTTTCCAAAGCATCTTCCTAGCTTAACCCTATTCCAAATCTGTGGACCAATAGAGTTTCTTAGAGATTGAAGAGGAGCCCAACACACGAGAACAGTTTAGAGCAGAGGCTCAGATCAGCCGCACTGCTAATGAGTTTAAGGGATAAGAATAACAAGCAACCCAACACAGACATCACAGAAAATTATAGGATAAATAAGGTTCTTACTAAGCATTAACAGATGAAAAAATATGTAGCTATTGATATTTATTGGCCATTGTCCTCAGATGAGCTTCCCTTTCTTACCAGAAGGTGGCAGAGAGGGTGCAGGTTAAACTCCCACCTCCCTCATTTTTACAGGAAACTTTCTTTTTCTTTCTTTAAAGAATAAAACAATCACAATCTCCCAATTGATCCCACCTCCCCTTCCCTACTTGGTGTCCATACATTTGTTCTCTATGTCTGTGTCTCTATTTCTGTTTTGCAAATAAGATAATCGATACAATTTTTCTAGATTCCACTTATATGCAATAATATATAACACTTGTTTTTCTCTTTCTGACTTACTTCACTCTATATGACATAGCTAACTAATGAAAACCTACTATATAGCTCAGGGAACCCCACTCAGTGCTCTGTGGTGACCTAAACAGGAAGGAAATTCAAAAAAAGAGGGGAAAATATACGTATCTGTACTGGTTCACTTTGCTGTCAGTAGAAACTAACATAACATTGTAAAGCAACTACCCCCCAATAAAAATCAATTTAAAAAATAAAAATAAGACAAATAACACTTGCAACTTACAGCTTTTAACCTTAGAAATACAGATTCTCAGGTCCTGTTATTTATTATCATTTATTAGAAAATCATGCAAGTGTGACTAGGGAGAATCACTATTGATATCTATACCACATGGGTTAAATAAAACATAAGCTATAAGAAAGAACCAATAAATCTGTCCAAAAGTTATGAATAGATAAATCCACTCTAATTAGTATAAACATTTTAAGGGCAACTGAAAAATAAAAATGTATACATACCACAGATTGATGGGAATAATCACAATTTGCAACATGAAAGAAAATGTAATTTCAGAAAGCAGTATTCAAGTTTGTCAATGTTATGATGCCCTCATCTACCAAATCAGAAACTGAATTAGATAATAGCCAAGGTCCCTTCTTCCACCAATACAGTCTATTTCCCATTTTAGAGAGGTGAGTAGGACAGACACATGACTCACCTGTCGTCATACACTAGGGTCACCATCTATATCTAAAAAGATGAATCACCATGAAGAACTACGTTAGTTATGGCTTCTGCCCATAAGAAAACACAGTAAGTTAACTTCAGGCTTATATAAAATGGCACAAAATTCAAAATGAGGTGTTTATCTTGAAAAGGAAAGGACTCCTGATGAGTTCCTGGGGTCTGGTCTGTAGGGGTGGCTGCCAGGTAAAGAGAGACCAAATGGGCCCCTTCCTAGGAAGAGCTGAAAGTGGGGTGGGGGCGGGAGTTGGGGAGGTGGGAGGGAGGAGGCAGAAGAGGCCCCGAGGGAGTGAGAACTGTACAGGGTCCAAAAGGCTGCAGGAGTCTAGAGTGGTCAGAGACAGCCCACACACTGCTGGGGCCTGGCCGGAGAGTAAACCGTGACACATTTAATGGTGTTAGCTGCAGGCTTCCCTCCTGAAGACAGTTTCCGCTGAATCCAGTCCCTGATCTATGACCGCAAATAACACATCTTACTCCTTCCAAAGGTTCATCCCCCACCAACCTCGCCCCTTCCCCCACTCCAAGCCTAATTGTGAATTATTATGGGGAAATAAGAAGTTTAGAAATAATGTTAAAAGTTGAGGTTTCTCTTAATAGAAGTCAGATCTATTTTGCAGAATCCTCTGCAGGTGTAGGGCCATAGAAATTCTAGACATTTGTGGCTTGGCAAACTGCACAGTTCCATTCTGCTTTTCTCCTTGCTGCGGCCAGAGAATGCTGGCCCTTCTATAATGGTGGGTGTGTTTTGCCAGAAAACTCACATATTTGCGGGTGGAGTCAGTTGGGAGGCTGGAGGGGTTTTTCAAAAGTCCGGGTAGGGACTTCAAACACTGCAGGGACTTTCAAGGGGTGAAAAATAATACCTCAGGGGTGAGCAAATTTCCACTGTTGGTGAAGCTGGAGGTGCAGTTCCAGAAACATGACAGGTAAGTGACCCATCACAGGGAGGCAGAGCCTCAGAGCTGCAAGGCTGTGCTCTAGAATCCTGCCATCACATGCACCTTTTCTGTGGTACCTGGACCAGCAGTAAGGGCTCCTTGTGTTACCCTGGGCTCTCTGGCCTTGGCAAGATTCATTTTAAGTGGCTGCAACTACAGGTATCCCAAAAGAATGTGGAAACCAGGCAAATACAGTTCTCTCTAGAGAATTTAATCAAACCACAGTCAATAATAGGCATATGCAAGGTCAGCTTAAAACAGTAGATCTTCATTTTGAGGAGTTTATGATATTGATCTCAGTTTGGGGATGCACGGGCTCAGGTTAAGTCTTAAGAATCTGTGGTTTAAAGAGATAGAATGAGGAAGGTAAACTTCCAAACTCATTCTATGAGGCCACCATCACCCTAATACCAAAATGTGACAAAGATGCCACAAAAAAAGAAAACTACAGGCCAATATCACTGATGAACATAGATGCAAAAATCCTCAACACAATTCTAGCAATCAGAATCCAACAACACATTAACAAGATCATACACCATGAACAAGTGGGTTTTATCCCAGGGATGCAAGGATTCTTCAATATCTGCAAATCAATCAATGTAATTCAACACATTAACAAATTGAAAAATAAAAGCCATATGATTATCTCAATAGATGCAGAGAAAGCCTTTGACAAAATTCAACATCTATTTATGATAAAAGCTCTCCAGAAGGCAGGAATAGAAGGAATATACCTCAACATAATAAGCTATATATGACAAACCCATAGCAAACATTATCCTAAATGGTAAAAAATTGAAAGCATTTCCCCTAAAGTCAGGAACAAGACAAGGGTGACCACTCTCACCACTACTATTCAACATAGTTTTGGAAGTTTT
>SJYX01017603.1:124219-135609 GCA_006410675.1 Oreotragus oreotragus | reverse complement strand
CTTATGACCCAGCAATCCCACTGCTGGGCATACACACAGAGGAAACCAGAATTGAAAGAGACACATGTACCCCAGTGTTCATTGCAGCACTGTTTATAACAGCCAGGACATGGAAACAACCTAGATGTCCATCAGCAGATGAATGGATAAGAAAGCTGTGGTACATATACACAATGGAGTATTACTCAGCCATTAAAAAGAATACATTTGAATCAGTTTTAATGAGGTGGATGAAACTGGAGCCTATTATACAGAGTGAAGTAAGCCAGAAAGAAAAACACCATTACAGTATACTAATACATATATATGGAATTTAGAAAGATGGTAATGATAACCCTGTATGTGAAACAGCAAAAGAGACACAGATGTATAGAACAGTCTTTTGGACTCTGAGGGAGAGGGAGAGGGTGGGATGATTTGGGAGAATGGCATTGAAACATGTGTAATATCATATATGAAACGAATCGCCAGTCCAGGTTTGATGCATGATACTGGATGCTTGGGGCTGGTGCACTGGGACAACCCAGAGGGATGGTATGGGGAGGGAAGAGGGAGGGGGGTTCAGGATGGGGATCACTTGTATACCTGTGGTGGATTCATGTTGATGTATGGCAAGACCAATGCAATATTGTAAAGTAATTAACCTCCAATTAAAATAAATAAATTTATATTAAAAACAAAACAAAAACAAAAGAGGTAGAGTGGCCCTAGATTAAGATGAGATCGGATGAAAATGTAGTTTCTCCTAAAGAAAAGATGAATCAGTTAGAAAGAAGGTTTATCGGCTGTCGCAAACAGAGCAGAAAGAGCCACCGAGGCATAGAATGGTGACGCTCAGCCAAGGACAGTCCAGGACAGACCGACTAAGCTAGAGGACCCCGACATTCCCCCTTGCTGACTCGGCCTTTTCCAGCACAGCCTTGGTCAAACTGGAGGACACAGCTAATGATTTCCCACACAGCTCCTCGCTCTGACTCTGTACTCTCTAGGCAATCACCTGCTAGCAGTTGGCCTTTTGTGCAGATGTGCCACAGGGATGGAGAGCTGTGGTCTGGCCAGTATGAACATGCCGGCTACAGGGAAGTCATGTTCATATCCTCCTAGCCCTCACTGAGAATGAGTAAAGTGTACTCTATTTTACACACGAGCCTTATGAGCTAGTGTACACTCACTCTTATGAGACAGATCTCCTGTCCAGGTGCTGAAAAATCAGATTTGTAAGCCCACAGGACTGTCTGAGCTACCAAAATGCTAGCTGGTGCCTCCTGGCCACCCTGGGCTGGCCTGTGCCCTCCCACTAGAAATGGCCACACTCACCTTTTACAGGACACTGTATGGTCACATTTGCTTGCAGGGGTGCCTCCACGAAGCCGCCAATCACAACGGAGAGATGGCCATGCTCTGGTCTGGTGATGTTTCTTCCAACAGACAAGATGACAGGAGCCTCTTAATTCAAAGGGAGCAGGAAACTGTTAGATTCAGGCTTTTGCTCTGAGTGACCGCACTGCACTTGGTAAGATCTGCCAAGCTCCTGGAGAGCAGGTGCAGACTCCTGGCTCGGTCCACATCCTCCGTGGTGCTCCACGGGGACTTGCACACTCACAGGCTGGAGGTGCTCAATGGACGGATGCACAGATGAGATATCTACAAAGAGATATCTACAAAGAGGCATTGCAACCACCATGTACAGACTGTGAGGATATTTTGGCTTTATAACCAAAACTGGGGATAAATTAAAGGATAAAATTAGGGGATAAATTAGAGGATAAAATCCTCTTTGATCATTTGAAAAAGAAGGAAGTCAGAAATTCATTCAGAGAAAGGCATGGCAGGGCAGGAGTGACATCTCTATGGTGCATCCTTGGATGAGTAAAGGCAGGACCAAAACACACCAGGTCCTGGGACCATCTGACTCTCTTTCTGGAAGGAAAATGTGAATGAAACGTGCACAAAACTTTCATGGAAAAAAATAATAAAAACAAGGTCATAAAGAATCAGGAACTCATTCACAGGCTGAATGAACCATGTACTTTTACCAGATTCATTTATGAAGTCATTCAGGAAATATACTCTGTGCCTGGGCTGGACAATGGAAATACCAAGTTGGAACACAAACATTCCTGTCCTCAATCAATTCAGAGACTGGTGGGAGACACCACTACCATTGATGAGGTAGAGAAAGGTGCTGGTTGCCCAGGGGTCTCTCAGGAGCATCTGTGGGTCAGGGAAGGCCACATTCCTCTACCATAGAGCTACTGCCATGAGATCTTGGTTCCCCAACCAGGGATTCAACCCACATCCCGTACATTGGAAGGCAGATTCTTAACCGATGGGCCACCAGGGAAGTTCTCACATATTTCTTTACTTTTTTTTTTTTTATCACTAATGCACAGTAAGTGAAAGAGTAACAACATTTAGCTGTTTGGTAACCATGTCTTCTGCAGAAGAGAATTTGGGAATGATCATGTTCAGGTGACCAAATGTTCCATCTGTTCCTGGACTGCCTGAGGCACTGAAACGGTATGCTGGGAGTTGAAAATACAGGGACTCTTGGGCTGAGAAAGGACTGTTGTTGTCATGTGTCCTCTGGCCCTTATGGACCTTGCACCAGCTCTCCCACGAATCTGGGCTATCCTGGGATGGACTTACGAGGAAATTTGCAAACTGCAAGAGAGACTTCTGTTCCTCCTAACAATCCAGAACCTCAAAACTGAGGTTTTCTGGAAAGGAGCAGATGTTCACAGAGGAGAATCATCCAGGAGGATCAAGGCACAGGAATCAAGGTATGAAGGCCCTACCATGGGAACGCAGCCAGGAGAGGGATGGGGCACCAAGCCATGCAGATCCAAGGAGCTTTGAAAATCAATTGGTCCCACCTCCTCAGGTTATAGATGTGATGGACTGCCTACATCAACGTGTGGCTGTCTAAATGCTGGATTCCAATACCGGATAATTGTCTTTCTCCTCATCTTATCTTAATTATTTGAGCCATAGATACCAGAAACTACAGAGCAGAGAATTGGAGGGTAACTTTCTTATTTGATATTTGATTCCAGAACATGAGCCTGCCACAAGGAAGCATTGCTTACAACTTTGCCAGCTCAAAATGTTCCTTCATCAAAAAGCACACTTTAATATTAAAATGAGTTTGTCTACCTCCTGGGACAATTTACACTAATTTACAGTGACAATTTCCTGAAAGTGTTTTTAAGGATTGGGCAGAGGAATGCCATTGGGAGGTATACATCAACCTTTAAAGGATAATTAACTCTTTTGTTGGACGGTAGCATTTTAAAAATGAAACGTCAGCACTATTAACAGCACCAATTAAACCCCATCTTGTTAATTTCCAATTCTTAGAAAGTGAACTCTAGAGCAGCTGTTTTCAAAGTGTGGTCCTTAGGCCAGCAGTGTCAGCATAACCTGGGAACATGTTAAAAAGGCACATTCTGGGACTTCCTTGGTGTTCCAGTGGTTAAGACTCCTTGCTTCCAGTGTAGGGGTCATGGGTTTGATCCCAGGTTGGGGAACTAAGATTCCACATGCCTCAAGGCCAAAAAAAGTACACATACTCAGACTCCACTCTAAGCCTGCTGTGTCAGAACCCCTGGGAACGGGGTCTGGAGATCTGTGTTTTAACATCTCCTTCCCTGGTGATTCTGCTGTGCGAAGCATGGAAACTGCTGCTCCAGAGTTTAATGCTAAAAAACCAGACCACACCCAGGCACTCCAGGCTGCATAACGCGCATTACCTGCATACAGCACAGAAGAACTTTCCACATCTGAACCGAGATGATTAGCTACAGCACATCCATATATTCCTTGGTCTTTCTTTGTAGGTTTCCGAATCTGGATTTTCCCCATTCCATTCAAAATGACTCTGTAGAACAGTTAGAAAGAGGATGTGTTCATGTGACACACTGAACTACTTGAGAACCACAGCGACCCACAGAGGATGAAGACATTGACTTTAGGCTGGCAAGGATCCAGAAGATAATCTTGTCGAGCTTCCTGCCTATAAGCAGACTACTATGGGAGAGGGCAATGGCACCCTGTGCAATGGCACCCTGCTCCAGTACTCTTGCCTGGAAAATCCCATGGACAGAGGAGCCTGGTGGGNATTGACTTTAGGCTGGCAAGGATCCAGAAGATAATCTTGTCGAGCTTCCTGCCTATAAGCAGACTACTATGGGAGAGGGCAATGGCACCCTGTGCAATGGCACCCTGCTCCAGTACTCTTGCCTGGAAAATCCCATGGACAGAGGAGCCTGGTGGGATGCAGTCCATGGGGTCACTAAGAGTCAGACGCACTGAGCTACTTCACTTTCACTTTTCACTTTCATGCATTGGAGAAGGAAATGGCAACCCACTTCAGTGTTCTTGCCTGGAGAATCCCAGGGACAGGGGAGCCTGGTGGGCTGCCGTCTATGGGGCTGCACAGAGTCGGACATGACTGCAGTGACTTAGCAGCAGCAGCGTGTAGACTGGAGCTGGAGGAGGGCATGGCAACCCACTCCAGTATTCTTGCCTGGGAAACCTCATAGATAGAGGAATGTGGCAGGCTACAGTCTATGGGGTCACACAGAGTCAGATACAACTTAGCGACTAAACAGCAACATATAGACTGGAGTGTGGAAAAGTCACTCTTCTTGGTTGAAACTCATTGAGATGGTAGAGGTGGACTATGCTCAGAGATCCAGACTTCCTATCTCACTCTGCATGAGAACAGACTTTTCTGGATGGACTCAATGCTTAATTTATCATGTTTAAAAAAAAGACAAACTAGTAAGTGTTAGTTTGCTGGAGGTTAAGCCCTCATTTTCTGCCCTGAGCCTTTCTAACAGACTACAGATGTGAATTTTTCAGTTCAGATTTTCACGCTGGAAGTGAGTGGACCTTTAGTTACTGCTCCCTGGCAATGGTTGTTTTCTCATGGTATGAAAAGCTCAGTGGAAGTAACAAAGCTACTGCTGCATTATATTGGGTTTTGAGCATGCTGTTAAGAATCAGGGCTACACTGTGTGAACCCCTTATGGTTTCCCAATTATTGATATTCACAAACACCTGCATGTAAATACCACTTAGAAAATCAGACCTGGTCAACAGTATCCTCATGGGTGAGATAGTGATTCAGGGGATGGGAAAGAATACTTGTTTCACTTTAATTGTAATTTTTTCTTATTGATTTGAAGTTGCTAATAGATTATCTGGATCAGCAGTCCATATAATATTTTTTTACCTGCCTTCTTCCCACTTTACAGATCTTAGCAATATGGACTGTTCTGTTGTTTTTATTGTTCAGTGCCCAGTCGTGTCCAACTCTTTGCAACCCCATGGACTGCAGCACACCAGGCCTCCCTGTCTCTCACCATCTCCCAGAGATTGCCCAAGTTCATATTTATTGCATTGGTGATCCCGTCCAGCCATCTCATCCTCTAATGCCCTCTTCTCCTGCCCTCCATCTTTTCCAGCATCAGTCCTTCCAGTGAATATTCAGGTTGACATCCCCTAAGATTGACTGGTTTGATCTCTTTGCTATTCAAGGGACTTTTAGAAGTCTTCTCCAGCACCACAGTTCAAAGGCATAAATTCTTTGGTGTTCTGCCTTCTTTACAGTCCAGCTTTCACAACCGTACATGACCACAAGGAAGACCAAAGCCTTGACTATACAGACCTCTGTCAGCAGAGTAACAATGTCTCTGCTTTTCAACACACTTTCTAGGTTTGTCATCACTTTCCTGCCAAAAAGCAACCGTCTTCTGATTTCATGGCTGCAGTCACCATCTGCAGTGATTTTGGAGTCTGAGAAGAGAAAATCTGTCACTACTTCCACCTTTTCCTTTCTATTTGCCATGCAGTAAGGGGGCCAGAAGCCATGATCTTATTTGTTTTACTATCTAGTCTAAAGCCAGCTCTTTCACTCTGCTCCTTCACCCTCATCAAGAGGCTCTTTAGTTCCTCTTCACTTTCTGCCATTAGAGTGGTATCATCCTCATATCTGGGACTGTTGATGTTTCTCCCACCTTCTGGCTTGTAACTCATCCAGCCCAGCATTTCTCATGATGTGATTGGTGTATAGGTTAAACAAACAGGGTGACAGTGGACAGCGCTGTAGTACTCCTTTCTTGATCTTGAACCAATCAGTTGTTCCATACAAGGTTTTAACTGTTGCTTCTTGACCCTTATACAGGTTTCTCAGGAGACAGGGAAGATGGTCTGGTATTCCCATCTCTCTAAGAGTTTTCCACAGTTTGTCATGATCTACATAGTCAAAGGCTTTATCGTAGTCGATGAAACAGAGATAGATGTTTTTCTGAAATTCCCTTGTCTTCTCTATAATCCAGCAAATGTTGGCAATTTTATCTCTAGTTCCTCTTCCTTTTCTAAACCCAGCTTGGACATCTGGAAATTCTTGGTTTGCCTAATGCTGAAGTCTAGCATGAAAGATTTTAAGCATAACTGACTGTTTTGACCAACTGCTAAATACTCTATGTTTCTTCATGAACTGAACTGGGCCACTTCATTTCCTGTCACTTTACATTGCTTGCTTACCCTCTACTGTAGCTATAAAGAACCTCTATCCATTTCTAGAACATTCCATGGTCTTTCATCACCCTGAGCTTTTGCATATGTTGTTCACTCTATTTGGAATACCCTTCCCCACTTCTGGCAACACTGACTTACCCACTGAGTCCTGGAGCAAATGTAATTTCCCTTGTAAAGCTTTCCCCAATACTCCTAGAGTTACTTCTTCCCTACTCTGGGCTCCTTCTGGTTTGGTTCATATATTTATTTGATGAAATATCTTTTTATTCTCATGAGATTGTGATCTTTTCAAAAGCAGGGACCAGATCTTATTCAGAGCCGTGCATTTTCAATGCATAGCACAGTACCTTTTATATAGCAGTTTTCAAAAGCATTTAATGACTCTGTATGAATGACTAGAGTAGAACAGAGTAATGGTAGAGAATGAATGTACTAGAGAATGCAAGCTCCCGTGCAACCCACAAATGAAGTATACAAAGGTGGGAAGAAACCAAAACAGCTGAATTGCCCAGAACAAAAACAGAAATAAGGCAGAGGTAGCTATGCCCAGGGCCAGGCTCTCACTGTCAAATCCCTGTTAAGGAACAGTTGATTAAGAAAAAAAGTAAAACTAACAACTCTATGTGACAAATGTTTATACATGAAAATCTTTTCTTAAATTACTTCATATGTATGTTTGTATGATTTAGCAATTCTCAAAGGATTCCTTTGTTTTAGGGCCTCAGTTTTACAGTACAACAAGAAGTCACTGAGAAATAGCTGACCACACATGAACCTTCCTGCCAGGTGATGTCACCCAGGATCCAGGCTGGACCAGTCCCTGGGCTGGAGAACCAGAAGGTAGAGTTCTTTAAGGAATCTGATCTTGACCTCCACCACAAAATCTTATTCTTTACTTGAAGTGATAATGAAGTTGATCTCTCTACAGACATCACCCCTAGGGAATCCACCCACAGCCTTTGTTTCCTAGCTGTGATCTCTTACTCAGCTGGCGTCCAAACGCACTCCACGCCTACACTGTTGCCTCCTATTGGAGAGGGGCGCTTGGAAACATCATTCCATTTCTGCATGACTTCAGTTGAAAAGATTTGTAAGAGTCAGAAAAATATATCTAAACTGGAGAACTTTTCTTGCATAAAGAAATTTAAACATAAGTTGAAAAAATTAATTAGGTATATTAGAGAAAAAATGGAAATAAAAATAGATCTTTTTAAAATTCCCTTAAAATATTAAAAACAAAAACTCTTACTAGCCAAGTAGGACTGTTTCAGTGTCAAATAGCTGGTCCTTAAAGTATGCAGAAACAGGTCTGAGTTAGGATGGCAGAATCTTTATGGGATCTTCAGGAGCCTCAGCCACAGAAACTAATGCAAATTCCACTTGAGCAAGTCAGATAATCACAAATCAACTCAGTTCAACAAATACTGACTTGAACTAACCACGGTCTTCTACCATATCCCTCTAGTACTTTATGGCCACAAATCAGCTGATCAATTTTCTCAGTCTCTGTTTCCTTATAGTTTCTTTCTTTCTTTTTCTTTTCTTTTTTTTTTTACTTAAACTTTATTTTGGAATGATGTTGGCATTACAGAAAAGCAACAAAGACAGTACAGAGGGTTCTTATCTCCTTCTTTCTTGGTTTTCCTTGATGTGAACATCTTCAGCACATGATACTTTCATCAAAACTAAGGCACCAGCATTGGTCCATCACTGTTGTCAATGAAACTTCAGTCTTTATGTAGATTTCATTAGTTTTTCCACTAATGTTGTTATCCTGCTGCACAATCTCCCATTCAGGACATCATATTGTATTTAGACATTGTGTCTCCGTAGTCTCTTCTGGTCTGTGGCAATTTTTCTGTCTTCCCCCACCCCCTCCCTTTTTTTGATGACTTTGAACAGTTTTGAGGACTACTGATAATAAATCGAATGTTCCTCAATTTGGGTTTGGCTGATGTTCCTTATAATTTCTAAAGTGAAATTGTTGAGCAATCCTGAAAGGGTGGTTCTTGGATCTCAGGGATCCGTGGGGTCAAAACTATCTTCAAAATAGTAAATATTGATATGATACCCCATTATTTGCCTTTTTCACTGTGAGTGTTGACATTTGCACTGATAGTAAAAGCAGTTTTGGATAAAACTTGGCACCAGAATGGAATCAAAGGTGTGGCAGCAAAGTGTACCAGCAGTCACTGTATTCTGGCTACCACACACTTGCAGTAAAAACAAAATGCCAATTTCCCATAAGAATGTCCTTAATGAAGCAGTAGAACTTATTATTTCACTAAATCTCTACCCCTGAGTGTTAGTTTTCTAACATTCTGTACAACAAAACAGGAAATACACACCATACCTCTGTTGTCTGCCAAAGTCTGTGGGTGTGACTATTTGAATTGCTAGCTGAACTAGCTCCTTTTTCATGGCATACTACTTTACTTGAAATAATGACTGACAGATAAGCCAGGGTATTTGGATTTAGGTATTTGGAAAATATATTTTTTTAATGAACAAAAATGAGCTGGCCAATGCAAGGAAAACAACTGACAGTAACTGTTGCTGATGATAAAATTCAAGCTTTCGAGTGAAAATTAGAATTTGAGAAAATCAGTCATGCTCACTGTGAGTCTGACTGCTTCCCAAAGCTCAAAGACTTTTCTGAAAAGTTGGGATAGTAATATTAAAGAATACATGTATTTTTGGTATTCTATAATGGAATGTGTTAACATTTGGAAGATGTGTATAACTCAGTCAGCCAACATTTTCCAAATGACCAATGTATGATGTTATAAAATCTAGTCTAGTTAAAAGATCCATTCAAAGAACAAGATAAAGCAACAGATTTCATTGTAACAGACTACCAAAATCTCTTTAACATGGTTTTAGATTCCACATTCCACCTACCCTTTAAGAAACTACTGCTTGTCTATTTTTAGTGTAGCATTAAAGAAGAATAGCCATAATTACCTTAAAAGATTATGAATGTATTCTTTATCCTCCCAACTAATTTATCTATATATGTATGAAGCTCAATTTTCTCCATAAACTTCAATTAAAACAACATATGGCAACAGACTGAATGTAGAGCATTGAGGAGAAAACCCAGCTATGTTTTATTAAGCCAAACATTAAAGAGATTTGCAGAGATGTAAAACAATGCCATTATCATTAATCTTTAAAATAGTGCTTTTCAAAATTTATGTTATTTACATGAACATGAATTGGGCTTACTACTATTACTTCTAAATTGATTAACAAACAGCTATTTAAAATGTTTCATGGTTTTAATTTCTAACAGCATAAACATCGTGAGATATATTAACATATTAACATAAAGGTAATTCATATTAACAAAAGTTCTTTGGCTTCTCATCATTTTTTTAAGTTTGAAGGAGTCCTAAAACCAAAAGATTTGAGCACTGCTAAGTTAGTTGATCTGGAAGGTTTATCCCACTTCAAAAACTACATTATACTCTAATGTTCAGAGTTCTAGGTAAAAAAATTAAAAATTAGATTTGCTCTATCTTTCCATTCTAAGACAGTCCAATGATTTATTATAAAAATTGAATTTTACCTAGATTTCTTTTAATGTTTCACACATTAGGTGATGCAGAAAAAAAAGAATGATAAAAATAAAACTTGCATTTTTAAAGTACCTTATGGTTTGCAAAACAATTTAACATCTATGTCTCTTAACAGTCCCTGCAGGTGGATAAGGAGCTGTTGAATGCAAATTGAAAGAAAGCAAGATGTCTACAACCCTGTGTGTGTTAACAGCAAGATTTGGAGACAGTAGAGAACACAAAATGAGTGAATGGTTCTGTTATTCTGTTATTTTATGTAAAATGAATGAAATGTGATATTTTTGCACTGACATGCATAGCTATTGCAATAAATAAGGTGACTGAATACTGTTTCAAACATCTCAAAAAACTTTGATCCGTATCATCTTACTTTTGGATTTTGTGACATAAATCATTGCCTGATATTAGAAAATGACTTCAGGTAATCTTTCTACCAAAGCTATTATTTGTGTGACCCTCTAACACCCCTGGCGGGGTCCAGAAGACGTGGTCCCTGGTTCTGACTGGCCATGAATTAGTCATGAGATTCTGTTCCTCAATGATCTCATTGAGAAAGTATCAACTCCTGCCCTGCCAGACTCATGAGGCTGGTGTGAGTTCAAATGAGATACCACATCTCCCAGATATAGAAGATTCCTGCAGTTTCTGCACATTCTAAGAGAACTGCAACTATGTTTTTTCAATGGCCTGATTGATTTCACTTTTTTGGAGGGATAATTTTTTAATTTTTTGGCTGCGCCACGTAGCATGTGGGATTAAGTTCCCTGACTAGGGATCAAACCTATGCCCCCTGCATTAGAAGCACAGAGTCTGAACCACTGGACCACCAGGGAAGTCCCTGATTTTATTTTTAAGTATTAAGTGACCTGAAAAGAGAGAGTCTGTATGCTTACATTTAATCTTATGGTATCCAGTTTTGTACTACACCTTCATGGTAGTGACTGTGATGGTACAATTTCATTTTTAGAATTTCAGTGCACATGTTAATGCCATGCCCTAACATTTTGGAGTTTCTTTTCCAAAGGACCCTGTTGGAAGCACATTCTTCAGTTCAGTTCAGTTCAGTTCAGTCGCTCAGTCGTGTCCGACTCTTTGCGACCCCATGAATCGCAGCACGCCAGGCCTCCCTGTCCATCACCATCTCCCGGAGTTCACTCAGACTCACGTCCATCGAGTCCGTGATGCCATCCAGCCATCTCATCCTCGGTCGTCCCCTTCTCCTCCTGCCCCCAATCCCTCCCAGCATCAGAGTCTTTTCCAATG
>SJYX01017603.1:80007-93480 GCA_006410675.1 Oreotragus oreotragus | reverse complement strand
GCTTCCATTAAAGTTACTATCTGTTATCTTTTCCTTTCTTTTGGCAATTCCATTTGCCCTGTTTTCTGTTTGTTTGTTTGTTTGTTTTTTACTGAGAGATTTTGGAATATTAAACTATGCTGCTATCATGATTTTGCTTCACTGGAAGCCTCCTAAGCATTTTTAAAGGAACTGCTATTAACAATATATTCTTCGATAACAAGGCATTCATTTTTCCATTTTCAGTTACCACTTAAATGCTGATGATTCCCCAAACTATAACTTTACTATAGATCTTGCACGAGCTACAATTATTTATTGATACCTTTATAGATCCTCAAACTACACCCATTTAAAAAATCAACTCATTTTCTATCCTTTTCAAGTCACCTTCCAAGCATGTATTTCCTTCTCTAATTGTTAATATCATCTTTGTCCATTAATTAGGACAGAAATCTAGGACACTTCTCTTTCTTTTTTTGCTCATTTTAATCAATTCAATTAGCAAATTTGCCAGTTAGTTCTGCTAAATCTCACTCAAAACCCATGTTTATTGATCCCAACTGCTCATTATCTCTCATTCTTTTTATTTCCATTTTCATCAGACAAGGTCCTTCAAACTCTAGGTTCCTTCTTCTTCTAACACTTTGTTCAGAACTATTGTCTAAAAACTCTGCCTTTTATTTCTCCATTCAGACACCTCCTACAATGCCCTCAGTGACTGTTAGGGATAAATCCAAAGTCCTTCACAATCTGTCTGCCACCTCTCCTTCACCTCTCACCTTCCTCCATTTCTTTAATGCATTCTACCTTAAGCCACATAAGATTGATAAGCTCACAGCCTATACCTGTGTATATACTCTTGTCTCTGTCTAGGACACCCTGCTGTCTCATTTCCACACATCTGGCACTCATTGTTTAACACCCAACTCTTAATCTACATCTTCTACAACACTTTCCTGGGACCCAGGGAGACTTAGATCTTCACATAGTTCTGTAGATGGGATATCTTTATTTGTCTTACATATCTTTTTCATCCATCTGCCTTTGAAGCCTATATTCTTGGTTGTCTCAGATTCCTGGTACCTGGGGCATTCAATCATGAAACTGAAAGTTGCTCAGTCGTGTCTGACTCTTTGCAATCCCATGGGCCATATAGTCCATGAATTCTCCAGGCCAGAATACTGGAGTGGGTAGCCATTCCCTCTCCAGGGGATCTTCTCAACCCAGGGATCAAACCCAGGTCTTCCACATTGTAGGCAGATTCTTTACCAGCTGAGCCACAGGGAAGCCCAAGAATATTGGAGTAGGTAGCCTATCCCTTCTCCAACAGATTTTTCTGACCCAGGAATCAAACTGGGTCTCCTGCATTGCAGGTGGATTCTTTACCAACTGAGCTATCAGGGAAGCNGATTCTTTACCAGCTGAGCCACAGGGAAGCCCAAGAATATTGGAGTAGGTAGCCTATCCCTTCTCCAACAGATTTTTCTGACCCAGGAATCAAACTGGGTCTCCTGCATTGCAGGTGGATTCTTTACCAACTGAGCTATCAGGGAAGCCCACAATCAATCATAGCAGTGCTCAGTAAATGACTGTGAGGATGCAGGGCTGTGGCAACAGGCATATTCAAGTCAGAAGAAGCTTCTACAAGTCTCTTTACTTAAGTCCACAAATAAGGGTATTTCCATCCTACATACCTGCTTATCAGTAAGCTGAAACTGTCTTATTGATAAGATAGTATACGTGTGTGTGTGTGTGTGTGCCTGGAAAACACTTTCATGCAATTGTGTGCTAGTACATATTTTACAACAGGGTTCATGGATAAAGGGCCCCAATTGTAACATTTGCCAATTTCTGTGGTGTAAATACTCCCATCATGGCTGATGTCAAGCTGTTATTGGAATATCACTGACTACACAGTAGGATGAGATCACAATTAGTTCTCAAAAGCCAGTATGAACTGGTTCTAACATGTGCTGGAGTACTCCTTTCATAAGTCATAAATAAAACAGCTATTGAAAACTGGAAAGCCATGTTTGGAAATTCATGTATCCTGGGCATATCTAGAGCTGTCTTAAAATGTCTCATGTATAGAGACCACTTCCTTTTTATTTAGCATATGGGCAGATTTCAAGAATTGAAAGAGTTGGCAGGTATAGGTAGTTGAACACAGGAGGTGAACTCAGAGATGATCACAGGTGTTGGAAAGATAGTGCTACATGGACAGAGAACAGGAAGTAGGTGGGGAAGCTGGATGGGATGAGGGTGTCCCTTTGCTTGAGGATCTATCCTACTTGAAGAGCTAAGGATAAGGTACCGAAGAGAAAATCAGAAACTGTGCCCAGAAACAGAAAATCACTTACAGAAGTCAGAGAAGTCACATCACAGAGTTATCTCTGGAGGGTAAATGTAGTGATAAAAATCAAAGGGTCAAACATTGAGCTTTTTAAAGATTTGGAAGAAGACACACCAATATAAAACATGCAGTCAGGTAAATAGGAAAAATAAAAAACACCAAGGAATATCCTGAAGGAGAATGATAAAAGTGGATGAAGTGGCCAAATGCTCCATCAAAGCACTTGAATGAACAAAGAATGAGGAAAGGCTACTGGATTTCAGGCAGCGGGAGGGGCCACAGGACAACTTTTGGAATGACTGCCCCATAGAAGAGTCAATGTTCCTTTCTTGTAGCTACAAAAGCAGCATAAGAGTTGAGGCTCCTTTCCACATAAAACTTGGTTCAAATCTAAGGAAATCAGGGGAAAGGAATGATACAATGAATGAACAAAGCCCAAACATGCCATGAACAGAGTGAGTGAATTACAGCTGCCGCCTGAGAGGCTTGGCGTGGTGAAAAATGGAAATTCTGGCATGGCTTTTTGGTCTTTCTGGGACCAGGGGTAGTGGCCGGTTCCAGCAGGGAAGGGACACATCCAGAACCATGAAATGGATGGCTGCCCGGAATGAGCCATCCCATGGCAGACGGATGAGTCTGGCAGAAAGCTTTAGGGAGGGTGGCAATTTGGCTTCAGGATCTCTGCTGAAACAAGGTAACTCAGAAATGAGAGAAAATATTAAATATCAACAGAAAAGCTGAAACATACAGGAAAATACAAACTGCAGGGCAACACATGTGCCTGACTGGACCCCAGTCTGGACACCAGCTCTGCCCAGCTGTGACATGGGCACACCTGCTCCTCCTCCAGATGCAGGTTTCCTGGAGACGTGGCCTTGGCTGGGTGCAGGCAGATGTCTTGATTGGCCTTGGGCTCACCTCTTGGAGTGTGCACAAGGTTGCTCTTGCCTCATGATGGCTGCCTAGGAAACTGATCTGCCTCTGGTCCAACCCAGCTCACGTGGATAACCTCCTTTGTCTCCTTTTCTTCCTCCCAACAAAATCCCTCCCAGTGAATGATTTTTCCTGTCCTGTTAGCTAGCCTGAGTTTTTCTACAGATCACGACTCCAACACACTTTAACGTGTCTCCTGTCTTTGCAAAGACACTTGAGGAAGAATGTTTACCTGCTCAGAGGTCTGCAGGGCCCAAGGACCTGTCAGCGATCTCATGGCCACTGACTGCAAGGACACTATCAGCCAGATGAGAACACCATATGGGTGCTCAGGAAGTAGCTTGCCATTAAAATGCAATTTAAAAAAAAGCTGGGTCATTATGAGTTAGAGCTGAGAAATGCTGTATGATTTTAGAGACTAGAACACTTCAAAGAGGAGGGACGCTCAGAGCTGGGCCTGGGGGTTTGAGGGTATCAACAAGAGCAAAGTCACAAGGCAAGCCTGAGTCAACAGAGTGATGGATGTTCATTTAGTGAAAGATAACCAGCAACTGCAAATTCCGTAATTCACAGAGCGAAGGAACAGTAGAGGACAGTGAGGGTGTCACCCCCTGCCTCTCCTTTCTAAAAGGCCTGTGGGAAGGGTTTGTTCCAATGAACAAGATGGAACTCTGCTTTCTTGGAGAAAAGAAGAGATGAGGAGGGCACATCCAGATATAGGGGCCTGCTTTCCACGCCACCATTGTTCATACCTCGTCTTTCCTTTTTCCTGCCTCTTCCTCTTGGGTTAGGGCAGCATGTGCCCAAAGACATTACTGCCCAGAACAATCCCTACTGTGGACACACTGAAGCACTGAAGGGTTCAAGAACTCTCCCAAGGAGAAGGGGTAGGTGAGGAAATGCTTCCCAAAGGGTACTGTGCCTGACAGCACCTGGGGAGTCTCATTCAAATGCAGAATCTGATTCCTTAGGTCTGTGTGGGACTTGAGATCATCATCTCTTCCAAGATTCCAGCTTCCAAAGAGATCCCTGTGAGGTTGGGGTTGACATATACACACTATTATGTATAAAACAGACAACTAATGAGAACTTACTGCATAGCATAGGGAACTCTACTCAGTGCTCCATGGTGACCTACATGGGAAGGAAAACCTAAACAACAGAGGGGATATGTGTACACGTATGTGTTCACATTGCGGTATAGCAGAAATCAACACAACATTATAAAGCAACTATGGCTCAGAGGTTAAAGCATCTGCCTGCAATGCAGGAGACCTGGGTTCAATCCCTGGGTCAGGAAGATCCCCTGGAGAAGGAAATGGCAACCCACTCCAGTATTCTTGTCTGAAGAATCCTATGGATGGAGGAGCCTGGTGGGCTACAGTCCACGGGGTTGCAAAGAGTCGGACATGACTGAGCAACTTCACTTTCATACTCCAATAAAAATTTTAAAAAGAATAAGCAAGACTGGAAGAGCTAGAATAACAAGAAAGGGGGCTGGGATGTGAGTCCCATCCATTCAAGGAAAGCCCCACAAGGAATTGAAAGTTGATTTTTCAGGCAACAAGACCTTTAGGGGTTGACTTGATAGACGGAGTGGTGGGAATACTATGAGGTGTTAAGATAGTTTGGAGAGGGGGGAAGATGGTACAGAGGCAGGGAATAAGGTGAGCAGTGTAATACATAAAAGAGAACCCTTGCAATAAGGCCAAAAGGCAAGGATTCTATTCCTACTTTACAACCTATTTTAGCTATTTGGGTTTAATTTCTCCCTCTTGAAAAATCGGTATTGCTACTAGACTATATTAAGTCCTGCTGTTACTGCTGCTACTAAGTCGCTTCAGTCGTGTCCAACTCTGTGTGACCTCATAGACGGCAGCCCACAAGGCTCTGCTATCCCTGGGATTCTCCAGGTAAGAACACTGGAGTGGGTTGCCATTTCCTTCTCCAGTGCATAAAAGTGAAAAGTGAAAGTGAAGTCGCTTAGTTGTGTCAGACTTGTAGCGACCCCATGGACTGCAGCCCACCAGGCTCCTCCATCCATGGGATTTTCCAGGTAAGAGTACTGGAGTGGCGTGCCATTGCCTTCTCCGATATTAAGTCCTAAATATGCACTAAAATGTTAGTTTGGAATTCTGCTTCTTGCAATTAATGTGAGCTTGAGAGGATAAACAGTAAATTCAGCAGTGGTATCAACGGAATATAGAGGAAGTAAAGGCATGAAACATTTTCAGAAAGTTGAAATGACAGGGTTTAATAAAATTCTATGTAAGGAGACATAAGGCAGAGAAGAATGAAACTGATTTTGAGTTAATCCTGGGATACAATGACTTTGGTTCTGTCAAAAGACAGAAGTCATGGGATTTGGTGTAGGAGAAATATGATGAGTACAGATTAAGCAATATTGAGTAAACACTGAAAATGAATCATTATGGGTGGGTCTGGAGCAGGGCACTCACACAACCCGGAGAGTAAATGTGTCCTGAAATTCTGCATCCTGGACATTCCACCCACATCAAAGGAGCCCCAGCTCTCATCTGAAGGAGGACATACCGAAAGGCTGAAAGGGAGGAACAGAAAAGAAGGGGCTGTAAAGTTGGGATGGCCCTTACCTTGGACCAGTCTCCCACAGTCCAGTGTGGAGGACAGTCTGTCCTGGCACAGGACTTACGGGATGAGGCCTTGGGTCCTTGGCACAGTTCCTCGGAGAGATTCAAAAAGCTGCCATCCGTTAAGAGCTGCCGACAGGTGACCCTGCGATTCTGCGTTCCCCCTCCGCAGGTCCTGGAACACTGGGAGGACACAAGGAAGTGAGTCCACGGGCTCAGCCCTTTTCGGTTTAGTGAAACACAGGGCTCTTATGATCATAAGCCTGGCAGCCATACCTGCTGCCATTCTTCAATATGCCAGCTAGGAGGGCAGTCAAACTGGTTGCATGCTTGTAAGGCATGGGGTTTCTCATCTCTGCATTCCTCAGGTGGGGAGGGGGACTCCCCAGGGTGCAGGCAGTACACTTCTCGAGTCTGGATGCCAACACCACAGGTAGCTGAGCAGGGTCCCCAAGAGCCCATGTGCCACCTGTACCAAAACAACAAGTGGGCAAAATTCACTGTCCAGTGGACTCAGTGGGACACCCAGAGCGTGGACAACTGCACGCTGCTCTCTGGACTTCCAGCCTCCACCCTCCATATCCACAGCATCAATCAATGCAATCAGAGTGCAGAAATTCAGTGTTTAAAGGCAAGACATGTCAGAAAAGTGCTTAAAGATTACACCTGTCTAGGAAAGTCTGGAGTGAAAGAGAAGCAGATTTCTCTCCGTCCTAGCCTACCACCATATATCATTAATAAAATGTTGGTTTTGTTTTGAATAGAGCCCCAAAGCACGGATGATTTATACAAGGTGTCAAAAGAAATTTTAAATGCTTAAAAGCACACTTCAGGAAAATTTTAGGACACCTGGATTCATTATTTGGAATATCCCTAAGAAAATTCTTTTATGTTAGGATTGGATTTACAGCACACACATATATATATAATGTGATTCCTTTCCAAAAAGATCTCGGAAAAATCAGGTTTTCTCATGAAACATCTGCAAAAATGAAAAACCAGGGCAGTTGCTTTGGGTACATATTTCCAGGTTGCCTTCAAAACTGATTCTCTCAATTCACACTTTCGTCAGAAGTAGAGAAAGCCTGGCTTCTACAGCCATATGACTGCTGGAGCGTATCATTCGAAAAAGGCTCTGCCCATCTGATGGGTGAAAAATTGTATACAATGATTATTTTAAAACTTGTCGATATTTAATTATTAGTAACCACGAATCTTACCCCAGCTGTAAAATATTTTTCTAAGCTCCTGGCTTATCAAAAAGACAAACTTTAACAAGAACGTAGAGAATTTAATAATATATTTGAAAATGTTGATGAAATAGATAAGCTATTAGGCAACTACAAAAAGTTCTTTGAAGAAAAGGACTAGATTGTGCTAATTTTGTGATTAAGTTCCTACAAGTTTCTAAGAAACAAACGAATTCTTATGTCACTTAAAATGTTCCAAGGTAAAAAAGAGGATTAAAATGTAAAGAAAACATTTGATTATAATCAATGATTATATATTTTTAAAAGAGAGAAATTTTACATTTTAAAAAGAGAGAAACAGAAATTCTAAGTAACAAGCATATTAATCAAAGGATTAAAATAATACACAGTATGAACATTCATTTGGAAGGACTGATGTTGACGCTGAGGCTCCAATACTTTGATCACTTGATGTGAAGAGTCTACTCATTGGAAAAGACCCTGATGCTGGGAAAGACTGAAGGTGAAGAAGAGGGCGACAGAGGATGAAATGGTTAGATAGTATCACCGACTCAACGGACGTGAGTTTGAGCGATCTCCAGGAGGTAGTGAAGGACAAGGGAGGCTGGTGTGCTGCAGGCTGTGGGATGGCAAAGAGTCAGACACGACTTAGTGACTGAACCACAGTAGCACACACTGTGAACATTTGTACCCTTCTCCAAACTCCAGAGATTCCAAGAGTACTTATACTATTTTCCAAATTGTTCTTATGTTTTAATTTCTTCTGTAATGAATTCATCTTTCATTTGGCCAATCTGTGAACTATCTTCATTAGCATTAGATTTTTTCCATATGCTTTGGAATGTCATTTTGCAGGCTCACCTGGAAGGGGTTTTCTCTCCCTCCACCTCCTTTAATCCTTTTCTCTGTCTCTTAACCCTTTCCATCTACAGTTTGGCTTGCCTCCACCGAGCCCGCTCGGGTATCCAGACTAGAACCAGGTCCACGTGGATAATGTGGCATAGAAGCACTAAGAAGATGCTGGCGACCCAACCACTGAGCTAACAGGTAAGCCAGGGCTAGGAACCAGGTCCACGTGGATAATGTGGCATAGAAGCACTAAGAAGACGCTGGCAACCCAACCACTGAGCTAACAGGTAAGCCAGGGCTGGGAACCAGGTCCACGTGGATAATGTGGCATAGAAGCACTAAGAAGACACTGGCAACCCATCCACTGAGCCAACAGGTAAGCCAGGGCTGGAGCTGCTCCCAGGGCTCTATTGTGTCTGTCCTTCCTCTTCACAGGTGAGTTCAGTTCAGTTCAGTCGCTCAGTCATGTCCAACTCTTTGCGACCCCATGAATCGCAGCACACCAGGCCTCCCTGTCCATCACCATCTCCTGGAGTTCACACAGACTCACGTCCATCGAGTCCATGATGCCATCCAGCCATCTCATCCTCGGTCGTCCCCTTCTCCTCCTGCCCCCAATCCCTCCCAGCATCACAGTCTTTTCCAATGAGTCAACTCTTCGCATGAGGTGGCCAAAGTACTGGAGTTTCAGCTTTAGCATCATTCCTTCCAAAGAAATCCCAGGGTTGATCTCCTTCAGAATGGACTGGTTGGATCTCCTTGCAGTCCAAGGGACTCTCAAGAGTCTTCTCCAACACCACAGTTCAAAAGCATCAATTCTTCGGCGCTCAGCTTTCTTCACAGTCCAACTTTCACATCCATACATGACCACAGGAAAAACCATAGAATTGACTAGGCGGACCTTAGTCGGCAAAGTAATGTCTCTGCTTTTGAATATACTAACCAGGTTGGTCATAACTTTTCTTCCAAGGAGGAAGCGTCTTTTAATTTCATGGCTGCAGTCAGCATCTGCAGTGATTTTGGAGCCCCAAAAAATAAAGTCTGACACTGTTTCCACTGTTTCCCCATCTATTTCCCATGAAGTGATGGGACCGGATGCCATGATCTTCGTTTTCTGAATGTTGAGCCTTAAGCCAACTTTTTCATTCTCCTCCTTCACTTTCATCAAGAGGCTTTTTAGCTCCTCCTCACTTTCTGCCATAAGGGTGGTGTCATCAGCATATCTGAGGTTATTGATATTTCTCCCGGCAATGTGAGCAGCTTCAGGTAAACAAAGGCTTCTGGTTCTGGCTGTGGTCAGCAGCAGCTTTTCTTCACAAAGAAGTAAGGAATAGGGGTCCTTTTCCATGAATTAAAAGAAAGACACTCAGTCTCTGTCACCCAGAGGATCTGAACTCTCACTGACCCCAAATGCTGTGGGGCTAAAGCCCAGAAGAACCACAGGTCCAGTTCCACTCACCACTTCCCTCTTCTGTTCCTGTCCCAGCCTATGTAGTTATTTTCACCGTTTCCTGGGTGTGATGTTTCCCTTTTTTTATACTGTAGCTATCACTGATCTGTATTTGGAGCAGAATGTGAAATTAAAACATGATCTAAATTGGAAGTATATTCGTTAACCTTTAATTAGGCTACTAATATATAAAGTTCCAGTAGCTTTAGGGGTGAGGAAAATCACCAATAGTAGATACTCTGACGACGATCAGACCACACAGCTAAAAATTAGAAGGCTTTTGTTGCACTATTAAAACAACTCAGCTTAACCATGTAATTTATTAGGAGCAACTTTGGGATGGTCAGTCTTTCAAGAAATTATATAACTACTAGAATTGATCGGGGACATAAGGGACTGGAAGGGGAACCATTCTTATTCAAGAAACAGGTAACAATTTCTTGTCAAGAGACAATGAACACAGCATTTTTTGTTTTAATTCAAGACCTGGGTAACAAGTTGGTACAGAAACATTTTACTCCTGGCTTTTGTCTCCCCACCTCCCTGTCTAGCCATGTTGAGTCCTGTCACAGAAGAAGAAGGCTCTTCTTGGACTAGTGGAACCATTATGTAACCCTGCCCATTTCTCTCTCCTGGAAAAAGCAAACTCCATAAATAGCAGACACTCAGCAGTTAAAGGACAAGACCAAAGGGAGTAACCCCAGAAGAGCAAATAAACATACAACGCCCCACCTTGGAGAGTTCAGGCTAATACATCAGACGCATTTGCCTCTGGGTAAATAAAGATCTACTGACTGTTCAACCCAATCTCACTGGTAAATTTCACCCTGGGGTGATATTTTACTGCTATTGCCCTTGGAGGCAGTAAATATTTGTATGGAAAGTATTGTGCAACACCCTGTTCCTGTTATTCCTACACCACTGGTTTCTAGAACCTAAAACATTTTTGTAAACTTACCTTTATTTTGGCATCAACCCTTTGTCTCTGCTGGTTTTTTTCCAAAATAACTCTCAGCCTTCAAAAACTTTATTAAACTTGCAACTTTGAAATGAGGAATGGTATTTCTCTTCACATAAAAACAGACCCTTAATTTTGCAAAGTGGCCAAGATATATTGTGTGCTGTATTATTCCTAGCTTGAAAGCTCTGTGGGCAAGACTGCTGAGGCAGATTATGTGCAAAATCCCTGGCCAAGGCTGAGTGATGGGGAACCTGCTTGTGAGCTAGTGCATGAATAAACCAGCATGCTCCCTTCAGTAGCATAAAGGGACAGTTTCTAGATCTGTAGTCAGATCTTGCCCCAATTTGGTGAACAAAGGAAGGATGGCACCACAAACCAAGCTAAGCCCTGCCTTGGCCTGCTAGGCAGGTCAATCAGAGGCTGGTAGTCTTATAACTAAAATAAACCCTGAGCATTTCAAAGAACTCATGAGTAGACAGGAGGATAATCACAAAAATACTAGGCAGAGTCCTGCAGATGAGTGAAAAACGCAGCCTGAAGCATGACTCAACAATGAAAGACTAGAGCTGAAAAGGACCTTGGTGATGATAAAGTCTAACACCTTTCATCAGCATTCAGATGAAGAAACTGGGCCCTAAGAGCCAAGGGACATGTCTGAAGTGTCCTGATTGAGGCAGAACTGGCCTCTACTCCATCCTCCAGATCCATTCCCACTTCTCTCTGCACAATTAAGACACATCCCTACCATGTGCCCAAGGTTAGGATCCCATTTCACACTGTTGACTTCATATACCAGGAAGCAGAGAGCTGCTGATCACTTTTATGGGAGAGTACTAGCTTATTTCATGGATAAGGGCTCCAGGCAGAGGGCCAAGACCCAGAGGCATGAATGAGCAGGAGCATGGGTCAAAGTGAATAATTCAGTGTGGCTGCTGGGCAAGTTCAGGTTCCTCTGAGTGTGTGTGAGTGAGCGTGTGTGTGTGCGCCAGCACGCGCACGTGCGCTGTGATAAGGTGAGAGAAGTGATGACAGGAGATGTGGTTCAAGAACCTAAAACCAGGGTCACCAAGGACTTTATCTTCTCTCAGGGGTTGAACTGCTTTCTTCAAAATGAAGCTGAAGTCCTAACCATGAGAACTCATAAATGTGAACTTATTTGGAAATAACATCTTTGCAGATGATAGAGTTAGGCTGAGGCATCAGATGTTAGGCTCTAATTCAATAGGAGCAGTGACCTTATAAAAGGGGAATTTTTCATGCAGAGACCTACAGAAGGAAGATGCTATAAAAACACACAGGGGATTTCCCTGGTGGTTCAGGAGTGTGGCTACGACTCCACACTCCCAATGCAGAGGGCCCGGGTTCCATCCCTGGTCAAAGAACTAGATCCCACATGCCACAACTAAGAACTGGTACAGCCAAATAAATAACTAAATACTATAAAAAGAAAACACACAGGGAATGCCATTCACAAGCTGCTGCTGCTTGTGAATGGCATCAGTCGTGTCCGACTCTGTGTGACCCCATAGATGGCAGCCAGCCAGGTTCCTCTGTCCCTGGGATTCTCCAGGCAAGAACACTGGAATGGGTTGCCATTTCCTTCTCCAGTGCATGAAAGTGAAAAGTGAGAGTGAAGTTGCTCAGTCACAACCGACTCTTCGTGACCCCAGGGACTGTAGCCTACCAGGCTCCTCCGTCCATGTCCATGGGATTTTCCAGGCACAAGTACTGGAATGGGTTGCCATTGTCCTCTCCCATCCACAAGCTAAGGACGCTCAAGCTACCAGAAGTTAGGAGAGGCACACAGAACAGGTTTTCCCTCAGAGCTATCAGAAGGAACCAACCTTGATTAAGGGTTTCTAGACTCCCCATATGTGAGACGGTGAACCTCTGTTGTTTAAGCCACTCAGCTTATGGAACTGTGTTATGGAAGCCCTCGGGAACTCATACATATGGCAAAGTAAAGACTGTGGCTTTTCCACAGGGAAAAGGAAGTCACTGGAGGGTTTTCTGTGGGAGTTCACACGGCCATTCTCCAATTTAGAAGACAGTTTCACAGTCATAGGTGTACATATGGATCAGAGCAGGAAACACTAGAGGCAGGACTCAAATTTTATGATAAATGGTTGGGGACATATCTAATTTGGACTCAATCCAAGGACGCTTTCAGATTCACATGCAGGCAGGCTTTAAATGGATGACACTCAGATGAATTATGGCAGGCTATTTCAGTTAAGGTAATTAATTTAAAATGTATAATTGATTTCAATATCTCTACCTTTGTTCTCCCCATCTCAGGGTTTGAGCAGTCTCTTTTAAGTGTACTTTTTTTTTTTTTGGCCATGCAGTGCAGCATGTTGGGAATCTTGGTACCCCAACCAGGGATCAAATACACATCCCCTGCACTGGCAGCTAAGAGTCTTAATCATAGGACCAGGGAAGTCCCTAAATGTAAATTTGATTTATCAAATGCTCCTATGGCTTCACAGTAACTCTCAGGATCAAGTCCAAATGCCTGCCATGGTCCTACTCTGTCTGGTCTTGTCTCTGGTCTGGTCTCTCATTTCCAGGCTTCCTTTCTGTCTAGTTTCTTGAACACCAATTTCTTCCTTTCCTTGGGACCTCTGTGTATACTGTTCCTTCTGCCTAGAATACTCCTTCCTCTACGCTTCCCCTGGCCAATTTTCACTCCTCTTTTACGTATCAGCTTACATAGAACCCTCAGGGAGGCCTCCTCTGAATGACTGCACCCAATCCTCAGTCCAAACCAATCTACCTTAGGTCCTTATGCAACTCTTGTTCTTGAGACGTTTTCTGTTTCTTTATAGCATGTATTATAATTTAAGTAATATACGTATTCTACCTGCCTCTTGAGAAATCTGTATGCAGGTCAAGAAGCAACAGTTAGAACTGCACATGGAACAACAGACTGGTTCCAAATAGGAAAAGGAGTACGTCAAGGCTGTATATTGTCTCCCTGCTTATTTAACTTCTATGCAGAGTACATCATGAGAAACGCTGGACTGGAAGAAACACAAGCTGGAATCAAGATTGCCGGGAGAAATCTCAATAACCTCAGATATGCAGATGACACCACCCTTATGGCAGAAAGTGAGGAGGAGCTA